>CAKNXH010063273.1:85705-108026 GCA_932178445.1 Andricus quercusramuli
CATCCGGCTGTCTCAAGTCGGATGCATGCTTCTACATCGTCACAGTCGTGGCCTTGGTTGGCGCTCTCACATGGCATCCGGCTGTGTCAAGTCGGATGCATGCTTCTACATCGTCACAGTCATGGCCTTGGTTGGCGCTCTTACATGGCATCCGGCTGTGTCAAGTCGGATGCATGCTTCTACATCGTCACAGTCATGGCCTTAGCCGGCGCTCTCACGTGGCATCCGGCTGTCTCAAGTCGGATGCATGCTTCTACATCGTCACAGTCGTGGCCTTGGTTGGCGCTCTCACATGGCATCCGGCTGTGTCAAGTCGGATGCATGCTTCTACATCGGCACAGTCATGGCCTTGGTTGGCGCTCTCACATGGCATCCGGCTGTGTCAAGTCGGATGCAAGCTTCTACATCGTCACAGTCATGGCCTTGGTTGGCGCTCTCACATGGCATCCGGCTGTGTCAAGTCGGATGCATGCTTCTACATCGTCACAGTCATGGCCTTGGTCGGCGCTCTCACGTGGCATCCGGCTGTCTCAAGTCGGATGCATGCTTCTACATCGTCACAGTCATGGCCTTGGTTGGCGCTCTCACATGGCATCCGGCTGTGTGAAGCCGAATGCGTGCTTCTACATCGTCACAGTCATGGCCTTGGTCGGCTCTCTCACATGGCATCCGGATGTGTTAAGCCAGACGCATGCTTCTTCATCGTCACAGTCATGGCCTTGGCCGGCGCTCTCACATGGCATCCGGCTGTGTCAAGTCGGATGCACGCTTCTACATCGTCACAGTTGTGGCCCGTAGGCGCTTGCAACAAGGCGACTAGCCGCCGCAGGCCAGACGCCATGCTTCTCTTATAGTCGATCTGTCTAATCAGAATTCATTCATATGAATTCATGGTTCCAAGCACCTTAAAGCATTGATGTGAGAGGACTTTATGTATATTATCACCATACAATCCTGGCACCGGAAGTAAATAATAAACAACAAGCTTAGCAGGGGGCATTACCATACAATCCTAGCAAGTCAGTAAGTAAGTTTGTCCTGCCTGAGCCTTTCTCGAGGCGTTTGCAATGTTGTAAACAATCACATAGTCAGTAAGTACGTTTGTCCTGTCTGAGCCTTTCTCGAGGCGTTTGCAATGTTGCAAACCATCACACAGTCAGTAAGTAAGTTTGTTCTGCCTGAGCCTTTCTCGAGGCGTTTGCAATGTTGTAAACAATCACATAGTCAGTAAGTACGTTTGTCCTGCCTGAGAGCCTGTCTGCAGGCGTTCGCGATGGCATTACTCAAACCCTAAACAGAACCTGCGTTCTGACCGATAACACAATGTTTTGAGATCACGAAGATTTGCATATACTATAGGCGCGTCAGTCGAAAGGAATAACATAAGAAAAGGATCAAATGAAACCATTGGTTCAGAAAATAGAAAGAAGCCGAAAAATTGCCCCCAAATAAACAATGAAACTTTCGAATGCAAATACTTCCTATAAAACAACACACAGTTCACTTTGTAATACGAGGAACTTTTTATTAAACGCATAATATAATGAATTTACGAACGAAAAGGGAAAGCTAGTTTACAGGAAGGGCAAACAATTTCAGGGATTAGATTAGACACATCAGTTCATAGCTCCTTCGACAACTGTCGCGATGTGGCCACCGACAAACGAAACCAAGTCTTTTGTGAAGCACACTAATATACATATATCAACTTGACGGGTCAAGAAGGAAAAACACATGTAAATCATTGAATTTCATAGATCAGATTGCATATTAATAAATTCATATATAAGATCACAAGTACACATGTAAATGGGAAATAGCAGAAATATTGCATGTGGGAAAATACGATATTCATAAGTGTCAGTATTAATGTCATGTCAAATTCAGGCAATCGGCATAAGGCACAATGATCAATTAGCATGCAATGTCCCATGTAAGTCAAGTGTTCGATAGTGAGAGTCGGAAACAGAGTTTAAGTTTCAGAATTGTGAGTGCTTATGCTTTACGTTCATGCTCCCCTCGCTAACCCAACATCCGGCTCGAAGGACCAAAATGTTAGTTATTTAATGACGGACTGGCGTGGGGCAGCGAAGGGATCACATTGAGACATGTCGAAGTCGACTAACAAGACACCAGAATATGTATCACCATGATTATGAAAAAACCTTTAACTACCTGTTGTCGAATTTAATCCAAAAATAAGAGTGCTTAAAAAGGTTCATCCAAATTTCCTTGGAAGCCGGATATGAACCGACACCTCGTCTATCCATCAAAGGTGCATCACCCAATTCAGCTATCCCAGCAGATACTCATTTTGAACCCAAAAAAGGTTTTGGATTTTTGTAGAAAATTGGCACAGATGTAACCTCCGGAAGCTACGACCACGATCGTTCACAGAACGATCGATCCCGACGCAACTGGAGGTGATACGCCGTCCGACTCGTCACTCCCCACAACACCAGGAGTTGATCGAGTCGGGAAATCACTGCAAAAACACTTAAAGCACTGAAGGTGACATTAACCTTTAACTACTTAACTGCCCGAAACGTCCATAAGAATCATTGGACTTCTAACCGTTGCGACACTGGATCACTAGCCACACTTGCCTACACCTTGAGGAAAACTGAGAAGCCAGAAAAAAAGGGTACCATGTCTCAACAAGGGAGCTTCACGCTACCACCCGATTCACCACTCCCACCAAAGGGAAAGCGCCTGAAACTCAAAGAACTGAGAGAGACCCTCAAGGAGAAAGAGTACTGGGCGAAAACCACTTGATTAACAACCAAACCTTGAAGGTCACCCAAACAAGAATAACAACATCAAATAAATTATTAACAGATGTTTTGGATAGCAAGCTGCAGAATCTGTGCATCATGACTAGCGAAAAGTCGAAAAATTATGAAGTATCGAAACTTAACGAAAATTACAAGACGAATTTACTTCGAGCTGTGCGCAGCTATAATAGTATGCATATGTAGATTCATAGAAGATTATTTTCAATATAACATCCATTGTATTTGGTACATATATATGAAACATTTTTCTAATTTCTGTGTACTCTTTATGTATTAAATTATGTAAAATATTTAAATGAGAGACAGTTGTTTCCTCATCTATTATTATATTTATATAAAAAAAATCTGCGCTTGGACACATTTGCCTGGCGCTTTAAGCTTGTTTTCCCTAGGTTTTCGCACTTCGTGTGCTTGCTATTGCGCGCTTCGCGGGCTAATGCTCTCTTTGTAAACTTAATATTTATGACTTGCTTTTGGTTTAATTCCGTCAGTTTTACATAAAAGGAAGAACTAATTTACTTGTGGTTCTATCGACCTTAAGAAACACATTCTCACCAAGAGACTCGTGCTCGATATTTCCTTTGAAAATCATGTAAACCTCGCGCTCCAAGCTCGTTTCTGTTTATCGTATAATAGAAACCCAAAAGTTTGAGCGCGCTTGCAGCGCGAGATTTGGTCGTCGCGCTCCGCAACGACTACATATGTGACGTGCGCCGAAGAAAGAGGGCTTACTCTGGAAAAATTGAAATCGAGGTTTTTACACCTTTCGATAGTTTTTGAGTTGCTCTTTTTAATGAAACCATCGAAAAAAATTTCCGAGCGTTATTATTGCTAATAATTGAGTTGATAGGTACCCGAGAAATCGTGCTTTCGCTCGAGAGCTCGAGATCCCGTGAAACACCTCCCACCACTCACCACTACGTCTCGGCGTCTCATCTTTACCCCGTCCGTGAGCAGCGCCGCTATTTGCATGAGAATGTAGTGGCAAGCGGAGAGGGAAGATTTCGTGGTCTTCCCTCTCTTCTAAAAGTCGCGTCTATCGGGTCGACTTCAACCGCTCGTCCTGAAAAATCTCGCTTTCCAGCGTAAGCTCCCTTTCTTCGGCGCACGTCACATATGTTATGTTCGATGTTCTTCAGATAAAGATGACTAAATTTGAAGAATGGGCATTTTACAAAAATCGGGGATCAATGAGATATTTTGAAAAAACACATACGACATGAACGAGAAATTAAATAAGCAAAGTTTTAATGAGAATGTGCCCACTTATCAGGAAGATTTTTTTACTATTAATGTTATTTTTTACAAATAATACAAAAGCTTCACATCTTATCAAAAAGTGTACCAATAACAAATTTGCTGATCGTTTTTGAGTGCACAATTTTTGTTGCATCATCATTTGCCGTATCTTGCATAGTTTGACCGTGATATTAAATTTTTGGATTTTTCGTTATTTTTTTGTGCAATAAAAATGTGAATTTTCAATTTTTCAAGAAAATTCAAAAAGTCGTTATAATAATCTTGAAGGGCGTACAAAAAGAAACACTTTTCTTGCTTTGACTTTTTTCCATATCGTGCGTAGTTTGGCTCAAAATGATCATTTTCGTTTGTTTTTTGGATTTTGAGAACGCTATAGCTCTGACAATTTTTCTTTCATCGAAGAAAATCATGAAGATAAATTGCTCGAATTTCCATGTGCTACGAAAAGTCGTAAATAAAAATTTCTAATTTACAAAAAAAAAAATGATCACAAAAATTTTTAAAATGCTCTAACTTTTTGAAAGTTCGTCCAAAATTGCTGGCTGATGAACTCCTCCCTTCTTTTCACACTCTTATGAAGTGCGCCGAAGGGCAATCCAATCGGATAATTTCTTCAAATGTTATCGTGTTTACAGACTACAACGACAACGATAGACAGATACCGACGTAAAAACTATTTTTTCTGACTCAGGGGGCCTCAAAACGTCGACATTTGACGTAATTCGTGAAAGTCATTTTTCACATAAAACGAATACCTTCTCATTATGATGAGAATGTAAAAATTCTGATAATCGTGAAATAATATTTTTTCATTCAAATCCTATTTTTAATAAATTGGCTACGTGAACTGATTTTAAAAACTATATCAGAATATTCCTAGTACACCTAGAAATCATAATAAATATGAATTTCAAGACAACAAACCGTTTTCATTTAAACTTCCTTCTGGCGAACCGTATAGTATAGTAAAATTATGCCAAATGAGACGATCCCATAGATATTGTATATTTGAATGAATTATAGTAGATGTATAGCTCAAATATAGCAAAATTAAAACGATGTATGGTTGAAGTACAGGGAAAATATTGCAAAACTATATCTGAGAAGTATAGCTGCAGTATAACTGCAGTATAGCTATAGTATAACTGATGTTCAGTCAAAGTATGTCTGAAGTATATCTCTTTAAGTTTAGCTCAAGTATGTAGATTATGTATAAAATAGTCTGAAGTATATGAAAAGTATTCATGAAGTGGCTAGAATAGTTAGACAGACAAGGTGAAAGTACCAATAACTGGCCGCTTGAGCACAGCAAAAATATGTATCTTAAATTGAATGTATAAAATCAATTTTTTCGTTATAAGACGTTTTGCATGTAGAAAGATATTACCATTTTCTATCACATGACAACAAAAAAACGTAATTTCTAATAATTATAAATTAATTTTGAATGAAAATGTTAGTAGACTTGATGTACCAATACGTGGCCGGGGAAAAATCGCCGTGTTCCAGTGTCTAAATTTTTAGGTCCCATTTACTGGCCATAAATTTTAAAGTTGAATGAAAATAATTTAGTGACAAAAATTCAACTTGAAAAATGAAAGTAAGAAGAAAGTTAAAAGAAGACATTCCAAAAGTTATTACTGTGAGGATATTTAATGAAAAGAACCTTAATAGGTTAAAAGGCTTCACAAAGATTTCAGAAAGACTTCAAATACTTAAAAACATTTTAGAAAATTTCAAAACATTTCCTAAAGGTTCAAAAGATTTCACAAAGGCGTTGTATATCAGATTGCAAAGATTCCAAAGATATCAAACAATTCTAAAATGATGAAATTTTTTTTTAGAATTCAAAAGTTTTTAGAAAGATTTCAAGTACTTCAAAATTGATTACTTAAAATTTGGTTAGTGATTTGTAAATTTCATTTGAAAGCTCGATACCGCCAGTTAGGGTTAAGAGACCATTTGAGAAATATTACCAAATTCTTAAATACTCATTAAAGTACCCGGAAAGAAGAGGAGAATTCAAAAAAATTAATATTTTCATATTTAAATGAAAGAGTGAGCATTATTTAATTTTTTTGAATGTGCTAATTTTCCATCGGGAGAAGTGCCCAACGAAAGAATATGTTTACCTCCGAAACCAATTCTTTTCTATTTCCTTAACGAACGCCACATTGTGTTGTGTTCCATACAGGCGAATATATTTTCTATTTTTTAATTCCTCTTAATGGGTGCAGTAGACACACCTCTCAAGGTTATTTTTGATTCCATACTTACATGCTGTATTTTGGATTAATGTAATTCTTTCTAATCCGTCCATAAAATGCGTGCACTTACATGATTTCTATTCCTCCGTGTGCAACATAAGTTTGAAAATTTCAATTTTTGTTGTCATGGTTATTTTTTATTTCATACTTACATGCTTTATTTTCGATTATTTTAATTCCTTCTAATTGCAAGTTGGCTACTAAACATCTCCTCTCCTTCCCTAAACCCTAGCAACGGTTTCAGATGTTTAGCAGTCAAGTTGCAAAAATTTAACCTAAACCAAAAATCAAAATTCAAACCAAAAAAAAGGTAGGCAGGAAATTACAAAAATTTGATTTCGACTATGCTGGATAGATCGTTTTTTGGCTCCGTATACTTTTTTTGTGGTTGTGTAATCCATGCACGTACACTAAAAAATAATTTTAATATAATTTGAATGTGTTCCAAGACAGATTTCATATGAAATCGGTCAAAATATGTTTCTGTTAAACAGATTAATAAAAAAAATGTTCACATAATTTACCCAAATTCTTTTTTTTTCACCTGTAATTTATAAATGTAATACAATATTTGTTCATTTAAAAAACGAATTTATTTCAATTTACAGTTGCGCCTTAAAAGTGACATTATTCTCTTTCTTTCTATTCTTTCTTTTGCATTCCTCCACTCTTTAATTCCTCCCAATACGCTTCCATTAAATTTTTGTAAGTCGATTAAAAGGAATAGGTTTTGCTTTTTTGTCTACTCGATGGTGGAACTTTCGATGGAGGAAAATTCACGTATTAATGAGAATTCAGATTCTGAATTTTTTTGAATTCTTTTCTTCTTACCGGGTAGTATTTTCAATATATTTTAAAAGTCATTAATTTCTATTACTATTATTATTATATATTTTCTAAAAATGAATCCTGGAAAAACTTGATTCATTGACCTGGAATACCTAGAAAAGACCTTCATTTTGTTCGTGTGATGAAATCGTGTGATGAAAAAGCTATTAAAAGTTGAAGCAAAAATGTGAGGTTATGTATGCAACATGTGAAAAAAGGAAAGAAAGAAATGCACACAAAATGTTAATATATATATTTATTTCGATTCCTTTGGAATAGAACTGAAGGGCCTATGACAAAGCCACCGAACGCATCCTCGGGTCACGGATAGAGGGTCCCTGTACAAAGGGCTTCTGCTGAATACGGTTACAATAATTGAGGTGACGGATGCAACAACTCGCTAAGCGCTCGAAAACGCGTAGAAGTATTGACCACACGGCAAAATCGATCGATGAAAAAAAAGTGGCCGAATCGCAAAACAAAATATACAATCATATTCACATTGACGCGAACGACAAATTCTTCTCATCAAACTTTTTCATTCGAGAATTATTACTCAAGATAAACAACAAAAACTTACGAAATTTTTTGATCGATTATCGACGTTTTATAATACATAACTCACGATTATTCGGCCGTTTGTTGATAAAAATGCTTAAAAATTGTATGGCATACTCTCAATACATACTCGATGACTATAAGCAACGCGCTTTGTTTAAAAATGTAATACGTTTGTTTTTGTTTAATAACAAATTAATTCCGATCGAAAACCGCGTTTTGCCAACTTCGATCAGTGGGCAGGTCATCGAAAAAATGCTAGCTGAAATAACTTATCGCGAGAAAGTTGTTCACTAGACTTTGGGAAAGTTTTCCTGAAAATTTGAGGAAAATCGGTTGAAAATTGTGGAAATGGCAGCGAGTTGAAGTCAACTCGCAGGTTCTAATACCTATGCCCTGTTGATCGCAATTCGCGAAACACCGCATGAAGTAACTAAGGCCGATAATCAGAGCGGTCCAGCGGCAGCGTGTGTTGACTTCAACTCGCTGCCATTTCCACAATTTTCGACCATATTTCCAGAAAAAAACATAAAGACATTTATAACTTGAAACTAAGTCACCGAGCCACCTATGGTAAGGTGATTGCGCGACAATTCATGGTGCCCCCAGAGAGATATTAATTTCTCTCAAACCTGAAAAAGAAAAAACATTTCATTTATGAACGTTCTCGAAAGAGAATTGTTGGCGTCATCACGTGGCGGAGAATTTCGGCGCCGCCACTTGCGCGCGCATCAAAGTCTTTGTTAGCAGCAACGGGAAGAAGGGTGAGTCGCTCGAGGTCGAGCGCGGTCCGCTTAGGCGGCCATCTTTCCCACTCATTCCCACTTCTACGCACCAGAGACAAAGGTCCAAGACGGCGAGACCACGCCACTTTGCCTTCAACCGTCGAAGCTTTCGCAGCGGAAGACCTGGCAGCAGCATTTTTTCATTTTTCAACTTGTCGCTCCCGAAAAAGGATTACCTCACCACCCGGCCTGCATCGAGAGTCTTCTGAACAAAGATAAGTTCTTGTGATGTTTCAAGTGATATTCTTTTTTGTGCTATTTATCGACATTTTTCTGGATGATGTAATCGGTACGCAATTAGTGTAACCTCTTGTCTCGAACAAAGGAGGACCACGCGGTGGTTTTTTCAGTGCGTCTTCTCGAGTTTAAAGTTCCGCAAAATAATTACGGGATAATTCTATTAATTTTCAACCTTTTTCCGCGTGTTTGGATTTCAGTGTTTAATATTACAAATAGTGTTTTATTATGATATTCGGTTGAAAAAAAACAGACAAAGAAAGACCAAGTGGCGGACTTTCCAAAATATTTCTCGAATTTTAACGTTCTTTAAAATCATTTTGAGATAATTTTGCTAGTTTTTGAAAATTATTTCGCACATTTGAATTCAAGTTTGGCATTTTTGGAGGAATATTACGTGACACATTTTCTTTTAATGGCAACGCTATTGAAGTTTTTTGTTCGACTCAAGTGATTCAATTTAACGAAAAATAAAGTGCTTCAAAGACTTTTTAAAATAAAATCAAAAGAATTTTATTTTATCGGGATTTCTCATGAATATTTTATTTTAATTTTCCGCTTCTTTGAGCATACAAATCCAATTCAATTTTTTAGTTTTTTACCAAATTAGGTCGACCAACTGAGCTAATGGGATCCAAACTTTGACAATCATTTGGTTTACTATCCGCTAAAATCGGTCGAGAAGCCTTTGCTCTGCCAATTGAGCTTGTCGGGTTGATTAACCCATTCATTAACTTGCTCTACCGAATGAGCTGGTCGTGTCATTTAAACCGTTTATCTGTTTTTTACTGGTCGGTTACGACTATTTTATGAAAAACCATTCGAATAAATCTAGGCTGATTTTCTTATGTTTTTGATCCCAAGTTTGAAGGTAATTCGATTTTTTGAAGGAATTAATGTTGATAAGATTTCATCTAGGAAAATTTTTGTCCGCTCATACATTCTTTGCCACACGCTTCCCCATTTTTAAACTGATATATTACTTTCTTGCTTGCGTTGCGACAAGTCGGCGCAATATCGGTTAGGGATTAGAAAACGATTCCAGATTCTTAACGGTTAGCTCATCGATTGATTTGCTAAAAAATTGAAAGTTCCGCTAAAGGACAAAAGCGCATCGCGCATATCGTATAAAAAGGGATTTCATTGGAAGCCCTGATTGCAGATATGAGAGTGTATCTTGACGACCCAAACTGTGACCCGGTAAACGCTGAATTCCGTTTATCAACTGCTACTAGACTCTTTGACGAATATTTCGGATTAAATGACGAATTAGCAACGCTAAAATCCGATCATCCTCGTTTAGACGCATTCCGGGAGATCAGTTCAAACTATTATGAACTCGCGGCTTTGATTACTAAATTACAGACGGCAAATCCAGTTGCACACTCAACTTTAAACACGAGTAACATCACGATCACAGAAAGACAAGACAAGCCGAGATTACCTGAAATCAAAATTCCTACGTTTGACGGAGAACAGGGAAAGTGGGTTTCGTGGGAGTATAGTTTTGAAGGTTTGATTCATTCGCGAACGGACATTACGGATTACGTCTAACATTCTCAGTCAATTAACGCGCTTCCCGGATCAGCAGTAGAGAAAATCGTAGCTTTTCCCCCTAGCGAAGAGAATTATCAAATTGTATGGAAATCATTATGCGAAACCTATGATGAGATACATTTTATCGTAGTTGAACATTTTGATGCGATTAAAGACATTCCAAAGATGAGTAAGGCCAGTCCTGATGAGCTCTCAGCTTTAGTTGACAAAGCAAAACAGCATGTTAGGATGTTGCACGACATGCAACTAGAATTGAATGATTACGTTTAACAGATAACTTTAAGGATTTTAGAAAAGGCTTTACCACCCGGAATTTTGAGAAAATGGCAAGAGAAGCTCAACGGGATTGATCTGTCTAAATTACCCGATTTTTACGAGTTTATCTAGCTGACAGTTCATAGATTAAAGTCGTTCGAACAGGTTGCCCCGAGGGGCCGCAATGCGGTGGGAAAGAGGGGGGTTGAAACGATTAATCAACCTTTCTTGAAGAGAAGAAAGTTGAACGAAGCAAGGTCTCTTGTGACCTCAGCGTCATCTAACAATCCGGTTAACAACAAATTGATAAAGAAGAAGAAAAGCATAGACTCTATCAATGTTCACAATTCGACAAACTCAGGGTTCCAGAACGCTGGAATTTTGTGAAAGCACAAAAGATTTGTAAAAATTGCCTATACGCATACCCGCTAGGGTGCAAGAGCACCAAAAGATGCAAGAAGTGTAATCGCAATCATCACACTCTCTTACACCACGACAAACCAAAGGGACCAGAAAGACAGGTCAAAGTAGAGGCTAGTAAGAAGAAAGAACCTAAAATACCAGATCCCCCTGCTCCGCGAGCATGACTAGATTGTCACACATACGTGTCTGAGGCTTTTCCGTCAGATTCACAGCTAATGACCACCGCGGTTTTGAAAGTCAAAAATAGTAGAGCAAATGATTTCATGGCTAGGGCATTATCAGATTCTTGTTCAACTGTCAATTTAATCACAGAAAATTTTGCACAGTTTCTAAATTTCTCTAAACAAACGTGTTCAATTAACATCGGAGCAGTTAACGGTTTGCGTACAGTTTCAAAGGATTACCTTAAAGCCACTTTTCAGTCGATTTATAACAATTTCAAATGAGAATTGAATTTTTTGATTGTACCGAAAATCGCCGACCTTGTGACAAACGAAACATTTCCCCGAAATCAATATGATATTCCAAAAAATTTACAGCTTGCCGACCCGTCATTTCATGTACCTAAGCCAGTCGATTTATTGATAGCTGCAGGTACCACGTGGTCAATGTTATCAGTCGGTCAGATTAAATTAAAACACCAAGAATCACAAATCATTTTACAGAAAACTGCGTTAGGTTGGATAGTAGCAGGTGGATCTAATTTTCTAGGAGATTCAGCTAAAGTTTCTTGCAATATCGTAAAAATAGACAAAATTCTCGAACGTTTCGGGGCCATCGAAGATTTCGATCATGAGCCTGTAAAATCACGCGGCGATATTGCATGTGAGCAACATTATACTGACAACACGCAACGCGATGCGACAGGGCGATACGTAGTCCGACTTCCCTGTCGAGACAGTAAATTCAGACTAGTAGAATTCAGAGCACAAGCTCTGAAAAGACTTTACGCACTTGAGAAAAATTTCGAATCAAATCCCCAGCTGAAAATAGATTATCATAAAGTCTTAAACGAATACATCGATTTGAATCATATGACCCTTTGCGATTACACAAATGAAGGATGCTACCTCTCTCATCATGCCGTGACTAAGACAACTATCGAAACGACTAAGGTTAGAGGTGTATTCGATGCCTCCGCGAAGACGTCAACTGGAATTTCGCTCAATGATGTTTTGTTAATTGGTCCGACCATTCAGAACACTATTTCCGAATAAGTACTTCGCTTTCGCACGCATAATTATGTGATTACTGCAGACATCGAAAAGATGTACAGGCAGGTTCTCGTCCATCCGGACGATCGAAAATTTCAGAAAATTTTCTGGTACCATCAAAATCAAAGGAGAACATTCCAATTAAACACCGTAACATTCGGAACTGCCTGTGCACCTTTTCTCACAATTCGAATCTTGCAACAACTCGCTCGCGATGAGGGAAAGAATTTTTCACGCGCTAGTAAAATTCTCTTACGGGATTTTTATGTAGATGATTTAGTATCCGGAGCAAATTCCATCGAAGAAATTGTAGCCATCCGCGACGAAATGATCGAATTGCTAGGTCGAGCGGGTTTTGAATGACATCGAAAAGAAAATTTTCAATCTAGATTATGTAATCAAAGAAAAGTTCAGGAAACTTTAGGAATCGCTTGGGACTCTCAGCGCGATATTTTGACTTACACGGTTGAAGCTAGCGATGCTCAAAACATTACGACTAAAAGAATGCTTCTATCGGAAATTGCAAAGATATTCGATCCTCTCGGACTTTTGGGGCCGGTGGGTCTATACGCGAAAGTTCTGATACAAGACTGTTGGAAAGCTAAGATAACATGGGACGAATCACTCCTTCAGGAAATTCATACGAAATGGAAGACATTCGCTGACCAACTTGCGAATTTACAAGAGGTCTCAATGCCGCGAAAATTCATAGGTGAAAATCCCGTCGAAATTGAGCTTCACGGTTTTTGCGATGCGTGTCTACACGGTTACAGAGCTTGTCTTTACGTTAGATCACAGCATGCGAAAGGCGTCGTTACAGTCAATTTGCAGCAAATCTAGAGTAGCTCCGGTAAGCGCAATGACAATCCCTCGATTAGAACTCTGCGCGACATCGATCCTCAAAAAACTTTACCTTGAATCAAAAATGCAATTTGAATTTCCCATAAAGAAAGTAACATTCTGGTCGGACTCCACAATGGTTCTATGCTGGTTAAAAAAGGCTCCCCATTTGTTAAGAACGTTCGAGTCAAATAGAGTCGCAGACATACAATCCTACGAGAACAAGTTCAATGGAAACACGTGAGATCAGAAGACAATCCCGCTGATACGCTCTCGAGAGGGCAACTACCATCAGAATTAATTACAAACAAACTATGGACATCGGGTCCCATTTGGTTAGCTAATCCCGAGACAGAGTGGCCCAAATCTATTGAACCGATAACAACAGACGTACCCGGATTGAAAGAAGGTGTTTGTTTGCTTAATACAATAACTTGCGATCATATCTATGCGCGATTCTCGTCATTCAAGAAAGCTTGACTTGATGATTTCTTTAGAAATCTTGTGGTTTATCTACCAAAATAACTACCAATGGTGAGTCGACGATCAGGATGCACCGGAACGTGCACCAGGTCGCTTAGCACGTATTCTACAAGAACTTTTCAAAAATTTAAATTGTGTCAATAACCAAAATACTACCAATGGTGAGTCGACGGCAGTTAATTTGGTGGTTGGAACAATTCAAATTTATAAAAATTTCTCGTATAATACGTGCTAAACTACCTGGTGCGCGTTCCGGTGCATCCTGATCGTCGACTCACCATTGGTAGTTATTTTGGCTATTGATACAATTCAGATTCTAAAAAAGTTCTCGTAGATGACATCTTGAACGACCTGGTGCACCCGGGTAGTGGATTTACCATTTAGAGATGTGTCGCTTATTGGCAAACTTAATATTTTAATTTTCAATGCGTGCTAATGTTCTCTAAGACTTGAATTCTTTTTTTCAGGCGGGAGCGATGCGGAAAAGTCGCAGCCTGCGCACAGTAGCGACTGCGCAGCTACATTTTAAAGAACTGAAGTCTATAGATCTTATATTGAAGTAGTTCACAAACACTCAATAGTTCGAATCAATTGTGATTTCTACGAAAGTTTTCAGCATTCTTTCATGCATTTCTCTATATATTTGATTAAACTTTTTCAAATCGGAGTTCAATATAAAGTTTACAGAATTCTTGTAGAGTTATTCTAGGTTTGTTCTAAATTAAGTCCTGAAAGTTATACAGAATATAGAAAATTTGTTCAAGGTTCGCTCTCATCCCCGACTCTTGAAATAGTTCAAGAAAGTTTAATGAACTTTTTTTCCCTGTACCTCTGTGGCGACACTATTAATCAGCGCGAGCATAAGGTCACCCATGTATTTTGTATGGATGACCTGAATATCTATGCCTCTGGTAAAAGCAAACTTCAAACTGCTATAAATATCGTATAAAAACAGTCTCCGGATGGAAAGGTCATTAGTATAAAAAAGACTTTATTTCATTGAGAAGTGGCAACGTTTCGGACTTGATATAGTCCCTTTTCAAGCCTATTGAAACCAAAAGTTTTTTCAGATTTTATAGAACATTTCCGTGAATGTGGACACACACACATTTATTTATACATTTAAAATAGCATTTTTGATGGAAAGACAAGAGAGCTTTATGGAGAGCTCCAAAAACTTGGAGCTTAAATGTTAAACATAAATGACACATACAAGCATAGTATATCTCCAAATATTAAAATGGTCAATTTTGACACATCTATTAATCATAGTGTGTATGCGTAGTTACTCGTTCTCCTTGTCATCTCATCTGCGGTGCGTGAGGTCTGACGGAGATGGAGCGCGATGGGATGGGGCGTTCCAAGTGGATAAAATGAAAAGAATTTATTTTCACAAAACGACAACGAAAATTAACAAATCAAACATGATATAAAGAATGAAACGTAAGATGAAATGTATTTGTCTCAATTTCTGGAGATCGAAATGGAAGAGAAAAATGAAAAAGGACTAGAAAAAGAATTAGAAGAACAAGAAGTAGAAGACACTGGAGAAGCAATGGAACTAGAAGATAAGACAGACCTAGAAGTCGAAACAACTGAAGAAGACGAAGAAGACTGTGAGTTGGAAGAAACAGAGAAGAGACTAGAGAAGGAAGACAAACCACAACCAAAGAAGAAAAAGAATGCGCCACAGGAAAGCCGAAAAACATCAGAGGAAGCAGCCCAAAATTTGATAAGATCTTTAGAGAAGACGACATCTCAATTACTGGAAGTTTTAGAAGCATCGAATAAGATGTTAGCCACACTTAGAGCGACGGCGAAGGCTACTGCAGAAGTTGACAGAGCTAAAATTAGAGTCTTAGAGGTAAATAATTTAGACGCTAATAAAAATAAAGATACAGTCATTACTTCCCCCTTCAGAACAAATAATCCAGAAGTTCCAAAACCTAGAAATTCAGACGAAAAAACAAATGCAAAAAGAGAAAGAATAGTGAGAGATATAATAATAAATCATTTAGATGAAAATTATCATAAAAGAATTTTTGAAATTAAAGACCCGAAAAGTATAATATTGAAACTAAAAGAATTAAAAAGAGTAGAAATAAATGTAATACATGCATCTGTAAGGACACAGCTCTACCAATTAAAAATGAAACCCAAAGAAAATTTTTTTTATATCTGTGAAAAGTTTGACTCTATAATAAGAACATATGAAAATTGTGAAGGATCTGTGCCCTTAACAGATCAAGAGAAAAGATCAGCATTTTATCAAGCTGTTTCAGGGGTCCCGAACTACGTTCAGTAGACTTGATGAGGAGACAATCTGAACTTAAAGAAATTAATTTGGAGGAAATAAAAGTATTTTTATCACAGTTAGAGACTGAAAAGTCAGCTGATAAAAAGTCGTAGGACGAAACAGTCGCAAACTTAACCAAAACCAACCCAAAATGGCAACAGGGGCCTGATGGAAGATGTTATGGGTGTAACAAACCGGGACACAAATCAACAGCTTGTCCACTCAGAGTTTTTGGACTCTGGTTCTGTTATTATTGCCACAAGATAACAGAACACAAAGGGGATGATTGTCTACAAAAAGGGGCAAGTACATCTAGAGGTAGAGGAAGAGGACATGACACGAGGTATGTAACTAGAGTACATCAAAAAAGGCGCAATTAAAAAATTTAGAAGTAGTACTATAGGAAATTTTAGAGGAAGTACTAGAGGAAATTTCAGAGGAAATAATAGGGGTAGTTTTAGAAGAGGGACGTCATATAACAAAAATGTTGAGGGCACAAAACAGAATTACAAAGAAGACAAGAATAAAGACAATGTCGACCAAAGAAATCCAAGGGGCAAAAAAGGACCCAGACAGAATAACTCATGGGAGGCTGCAGAAGGTAAAACAACTTTTAGGACTAATAACATAACAAATTTAGATAATATAAATGAAATGAATAAATTAGAAAGGGAAAATCAAATAAATTTCATAGCCAATTCAGGGGCAACAGAACATTTAATAAACAAAAGCTTAATTCTCAGCGATTTAAAAAAAATGTACCGGTGAGGTAATCAAAAGCGCCAATAAAAATAAATCAGCGGATATTAAAATAGATGGAAAAGGGAACTTATTTCTTCACTCAAACATTTCAGATAAACAACAAATAAAATTGTCTAATGCGATAGCTGCAAAAGTTACTGCAGAAAACTGAATATCGCTCAGGCGTTTTGCAGACGCAGGGTTAGGTATATATAATTAAAAACAAAGTTAAACAACCACCGCAGGGTACCACTAAGAGCAACTGCCATCTTGAAAAAATGTCAATGGCCCCCAGTAGAACCGCGGTAAAATACACCTATGGCCACGTCTCACATCCGTGAGATGGGTGGTCACAGGGCACGACGAAATCACAACGACAGGCCGGTGAAACACTCGTGTGTCTTGAGGACACGAAGCGACCCAAGGATGACAGCTTTCTGCATCCATCTCGCAAGAGCCTTGGCATATTTTTGGCACGCGGGTATGGCTTTAAGGTTACGAACCAGCGATAATTTCACACCTCCGAGAGCACCTATCACAAGAACAATCACTCGTACCGAATATTTTGGGTACAGTCGAAGCAGCTCTCTTTTAAGGTCTTGATATCTCTCCTCTTTTTCTTTCTCCTTTGCAGTGATGTTGTATTCGGATGGAGCCGAGAATTCGATCACGAATATAGTTCGTTTCTCGAAGTCTTGGAGAACAATGTCAGGCCTCGAGTGCGCAACGGAGACTGCTGCCCGAAAATCGTAGTTCCAGAAAATCTGGCACTTCTCGTTTCGGACAATTGACTCTATATCCCTTGGAGCGTTCGGCAGGGCAGGGTCGCGACCAACACCGTAAGAGCGACAAAGGTGGTAATAAAGTACTCTTAGGGCCGCATTATGTCTATAGATATACGTTGTTCCTGCGTGGGTCGGACACCCCGATAGTATATGTTCTAGGTACTCAGCGTGTGCATGACACGCTCTGCACCTATCACTGGGAACTTCTTGACATAAAATGCGGGCGCGGTATGCTAAGGTGGAGATTACACCGTCCTGGCATGCAAAAATAAAGCCCTCTGTACCTGAATTGAGCCCTGATGATTTGAGGAAAGCAAAAGTTTGCTCCTTCGACAAGGACTGTTTTTCTACATTTCTGTGAAAGTTTCCGTGCATTTGCTTGTCGAGTAGCTCTTGGTGAAATTTTCCAACTTCTGCTTTCTTTACTTCGGCTTTTAGACGTGAAGCATCTAGATGGAGTAATGCACTTTCCTCACTTCTGATTTTAAAATTCAGGCCAAGGGTCTCGGCAGCTTGCTCCGCGGCTTTGTAAAGGAACGCCCCTTCACCAATCATCTCGTGGTTTCTGACCATCTTTAGGAGAGGATCTCTGCCATTCGCAACGATGTAAGCTGTACTTAAAACAATTCGGTTATGAAGACACTGGAGATTCAGAAGTCCGCGTGCGCCTTGCTGGCGTGAAATGTATAATCGCGGAACTGACGAATTGATATGCAAGCTTTTATGCATATGCATGATCTTACGCGTGGTGACATCAAGGGCCTTAAGTTCGTTCTTCGTCCATTGAACCACCCCAAACGAGTAGAGTAGAACCGGGACGGCAAGCATGTTAGTCGCAGATACCTTGTTCAACGCCGACAGATTGGAAGACCAAATCTGTCGAAGAAGATGCTTGTATCGAAACCGAAACCGAATATATATATATATATATATATATAGATATATATCGGTAGTATAGTGGTCAGTATCCCCGCCTGTCACGCGGGAGACCGGGGTTCGATTCCCCGCCGGAGAGCCATTCGGTTTCGGTTTCGATTCCCTTGGAATAGAACCGAAGGGCTTATGACAAAGCCACCGAACGCGTCCTCGGGTTGCGGATAGAGGGTCCCCGTACCAAGGGTTTCTGCTGAATATGGGTACAATAATTAATAAGCAGTCGCGGACAATTGTTCAGGGATGGTCCCGAAGGAATAACCCCTAAGCGAAGGTGTGCGAACCGTGCCGAAAGCTGCATGGCACCTGGGTGAGGTGTCTTTAACGGTGACCCTGGGATATCGGGCGATGTCTCAGAGTAATAGCCTTATCCTTGCACGCGGGGCTCTACAAGGATGGACGAACCCTTTCCCTAGCTGCTCGTGGGAACAACAATGAAACCAAAAAACCACCAAAATGTTGTAGATGCGGTTCAAAACGATCGAACGCGCAGAGCACCCGACAATGGATCGGCAAACAATGCCGATCATCCTAGAGTTCGGGGTGCTGAAAATAATTTAGATGGAAACACAACGACGAACCGGCGAAACGCCCACATTGAGTGGACGGATCAACTTAAGAATGATGTGTTAGACTGCTACGATGCCAGTATTATCCCTGTTCGTGGAGGCTTTATGGCGCGTATGCATACTCTGTGGTGCCAGAAACACCCAGAGCTTCAACACGTTTCGCATCAGTCTTTGCGAAATCAAGCCGACTACCTCCGCAAAAATGGATATGTACGCGGAGCGCTTCCTCAACCGCTGCTTGAACAAGCTGCAGACGAAGATGAAACGACATTAAGACCAACCGCAGAAAGTAGGCACCTTCTTGAAGATGATGGCAATTTCAGTACAAGGAGGAACATCAACATGCAAGTTCCTCTTAAGCCCCAAGATCTGGCTGAAATGGATGCCTCCCTTTGTGGAGATATCTCGCAAGAGTCCGACCTCTGGACCATCAATTGCTCAGTTTATGGTGCTGCGAGAGCTTTGGCTGATTCAAATCGAAGGCACAAACCGACGATGGATCAAAAGACAAGAAGACGCTTGCATCAACTGAACAAGAAAATTGGATGGGCAAGACAGAATGCGTCCCGTGTTCAATGTGTGATTGACTACATAACATCTGGTAGACCGTTCACGGAAAGGGTTCGAAAGTTCGCCCAAGAACTAAGGACCTTGAATCACACACTAAACAAGTCAAAGCTGCTGACAATCAAGCAGCATATTGTTGACAAAATAAGGCTGTTATCTGACGCAAGGAGGAGGATACAGAAGAGGGAGAGATGGATCAGAGAGAATCAACAGTTTCTCGCTGACCCATCGCGCCTCTTCAGTGATCCCCCTGTTTTTGTAAAAAATCCTCCCAAGCCCAAGGAGGTAGAGACTTTTTGGAGAGAGGTGTACAAGATCCCGAAAACACTAGAGTTGAAGGAAGATACTGACAATATCATCCGCTTCAAGGAGTTTTGCGACAGCCTCATAAAATCTGAGGAGGAGTGCCCATCAGTCACTGCCGAAGAGGTGAAAAAAGCACTTAGAGGCACGAAGAACTTTTCCGGTGCTGGACCAGATTGTATCAAGAACTTTTGGTGGAAGAAGTTTACTTCTACACACCAACATTTGGCCCGCATATTCACCTCATATTTAAAGTCGGAGATGCCCATTCCGCAGTGGCTAGTGTTAGGACGCACTATACTCCTACCGAAAAAAGGCGACTTGTCCAAACCAGAGAATTACAGGCCAATAACTTGTTTGAACACACTGTATAAGATTTTTACAGCTATCCTAAACAACAGGATTGTTCGACGAATTGAGCCTGTATGGCGAGAGATGTACGAACAACGTGGCTCGAAAAAAGGTGTAGCAGGCTGTCGAGAGAACCTGCTGATTGACAGGTGTGTCTGTAAAGACGCTACAGTCCATCAGCGCGTGCTGTCAATGGCCTGGATTGACTACCGGAAAGCTTTTGATTCAACCTCTCATAGACTTATCATCTGTCTGTTGGAAAGCTTGAAGGTACATCCACACATAGTGAGATGCATAGAGAGATTGATGCCTCTTTGGAAAACTAGATTTACCATCTCATCTAGGAATTATCGTCTGACGACGAACAACGTCACCTTCCAGAGGGGCGTCTTTCAAGGGGATAGTATGAGCCCTTTACTTTTTTGCATCACACTTCTGCCTCTATCTCTCGCACTACGAAATTCTCCTGGATACCTCTGTGGCGACACTAATCAGCGTGAGCATAAGGTCACTCATGTATTCTATATGGATGACCTGAAGATCTATGCCGCTGGTAAAAGCAGACTTCAAACTGCTTTAAATATCGTCAAGAACTACACAGGAGAGATTGGGATGGACTTTGGTTTGGACAAGTGTGCCAAAATTCATTTGAAGAAAGGAAAGATTACTGGCGTTCCCAAGGACCCTGAGCTTGTGGATATAAGTGTTATTAGACATCTTAACACTGGAGAGACCTATACATACCTGGGCGTGCCTCAAAGCCGCATTCAGGACGTAACATCAGTGAAGGAGTCTCTCCGAAGCAGATACAAGCATCTTCTTCGACAGATTTGGTCTTCCAATCTGTCGGCGTTGAACAAGGTATCTGCGACTAACATGCTTGCCGTCCCGGTTCTACTCTACTCGTTTGGGGTGGTTCAATGGACGAAGAACGAGCTTAAGGCCCTTGATGTCACCACGCGTAAGATCATGCATATGCATAAAAGCTTGCATATCAATTCGTCAGTTCCGCGATTATACATTTCACGCCAGCAAGGCGCACGCGGACTTCTGAATCTCCAGTGTCTTCATAACCGAATTGTTTTAAGTACAGCTTACATCGTTGCGAATGGCAGAGATCCTCTCCTAAAGATGGTCAGAAACCACGAGATGATTGGCGAAGGGGCGTTCCTTTACAAAGCCGCGGAGCAAGCTGCTGAGACCCTTGGCCTGAATTTTAACATCAGAAGTGAGGAAAGTGCATTACTCCATCTAGATGCTTCACGTCTAAAAGCCGAAGTAAAGAAAGCAGAGGTTGGAAAATTTCACCAAGAGCTACTCGACAAGCAAATGCACGGAAACTTTCACAGAAATGTAGAAAAACAGTCCTTGTCGAAGGAGCAAACTTTTGCTTTCCTCAAATCATCAGGGCTCAATTCAGGTACAGAGGGCTTTATTTTCGCATGCCAAGACGGTGTAATCTCCACCTTAGCATACCGCGCCCGCATTTTATGTCAAGAAGTTCCCAGTGATAGGTGCAGAGCGTGTCATGCACACGCTGAGTACCTAGAACATATACTATCGGGGTGTCCGACCCACGCAGGAACAACGTATATCTATAGACATAATGCGGCCCTAAGAGTACTTTATTACCACCTTTGTCGCTCTTACGGTGTTGGTCGCGACCCTGCCCTGCCGAACGCTCCAAGGGATATAGAGTCAATTGTCCGAAACGAGAAGTGCCAGATTTTCTGGAACTACGATTTTCGGGCAGCAGTCTCCGTTGCGCACTCGAGGCCTGACATTGTTCTCCAAGACTTCGAGAAACGAACTATATTCGTGATCGAATTCTCGGCTCCATCCGAATACAACATCACTGCAAAGGAGAAAGAAAAAGAGGAGAGATATCAAGACCTTAAAAGAGAGCTGCGTCGACTGTACCCAAAATATTCGGTACGAGTAATTGTTCTTGTGATAGGTGCTCTCGGAGGTGTGAAATTATCGCTGGTTCGTAACCTTAAAGCCATACCCGCGTGCCAAAAATATGCCAAGGCTCTTGCGAGATGGATGCAGAAAGCTGTCATCCTTGGGTCGCTTCGTGTCCTCAAGACACACGAGGGTTTCGCCGGCCTGTCGTTGTGATTTCGTCGTGCCCTGTGACCACCCATCTCACGGATGTGAGACGTGGCCATAGGTGTATTTTACCGCGGTTCTACTGGGGGCCATTGACATTTTTTCCAGATGGCAGTTGCTCTTAGTGGTACCCTGCGGTGGTTGTTTAACTTTTTTTTAATT
>CAKNXH010063273.1:108126-128192 GCA_932178445.1 Andricus quercusramuli
TTTTTTGTTTTCTCAGAAGTGAAGGGCAAATAATGGTAGTTTATGCAATTGTAGAAGCTAGATTTTTTTTTCTTCAATTTTAAACAATATTTAGAGGTGGCCCATCGACTTTGAAAGTTGTCATTGCAAAAGCTGACAATTTCGGTAAGTGAAGAGTTGATCGTAAAAGTGCAACCCCAGCTCTTTTCATCGATGTGACTTTATAACAGGATTAGTTAGAGTCCCCTGAATTATTATTATCCACTTTTCTGAAAAAGGGAAATATGACTAAAAAAAACTTGCTGAGAATGGGACTGCTTTATGAGTTTATGGTGTCAAGACCCACTGTGATGGACCTTTATGGCTGAGCTGATGAACGCTCCGCCCCGAAAATTAAACAGCTCAAGTCGTAGACTTGTCAAATTTCAAAAATTTACTCAGATTTGTTTTCATTATTGCACGCTTATTTATACTTTTCCTAATCTGCTTTTTCAGAAAATGTGATCTTCAACCTTCCAGGAAAATATTCTTAAAATTTCAATATAAGGTATCTATTATAAGAGCCGTTATTAGTCTTTGAAAACAGTAGAAAACAGTGAAAATAGCACTTTTCAAGCATCCGTAATTAATGATTTTTATGAACTTTTAATGAAAAGAATGTTTTTATGTGGATCCTGAGAACCTCAAGAACAACATATTGAAAGTTCAAATTAAAAAGTAAATATCTTCGAAAAAAAATATCTTTGAAAAAAAAGTTGAGTTTACCCATGTTAATTACATAAGAACTTCAAAGGCGATGGGCCACCTCTAAATATTGTTTAAAATAAAAAATAAAAAAATCTGGCTTCTACAATCGCATAAACTACCGTTATTTGCCCTTCACTCCTAAAAAAATCAAAAGTGTTTTTTTCTGGTCACCCTAATATATATATATTTATTTCTCAAGTGTACCCACTCAAAAAGTCGAAGTTGTCTGATCTAAGTTAAACTTAGGCAAAGTGTTGTGCTATTGGATATTAGTATATGCGGAAAAAATTTTGTCATTCGGATAAGTATTGACCGAGGGGGAAGGGGTAAAAGTTTTGGGATTTTCGTGGATATCATCTATTTCGGAAATTTTTAACTCTTCTAATAGCGATAAAAAAAATTTCGTCTAGTACAGTTTCGATAGGGTTTTTCACGCCCTTTCGATTGTTGCTACACATTTTATCGAAAAATATATATTTGACCTTCAAAACTGAAGGTCAAAAATAAATTTCATTTTTTTTGAAAAAACGACAGGTTTTTTTGTTTTTTTTTTATCTTTAAAGAAAGCCCAGGTTTTTTCCTATAAGACCATGTAGATTAGAAAGTGGGATTCAAATTTTTAATGAATGAAAATAAGCGTTGAGTACTCTGGTACGCTCGTGACACTGGCGCTAGAGGCCCGCAGCGCACCGTGGTGCCTTCATGGTATTGTTTTTTTTCAAAAGTAATAATATATGCTAGTATATTTGAACGCTCTCTGCAATTTGCAGGGTTGAGACTGCCACTATTTAAATGCCTGCATTACGTTCACTGATGAATTTTGAAAAAATTTTGAATTTTGGAAAATCTAGTTATTGAATAAGAGGTCGGGTCGAAAAAGTGGTTTCATGGATTGAGTAAAATTGAAGATAGAAGACCAGAGTCTTCTATCTGCCTTTCTTTCCGCCTTTCGTTTTTTTAGTGACAGTTGTTTTCACTTTTTTTTCAATTTTCGTTTCTTTTCTTTTGGGAAGTAGTCGCATTCCGTGGCTGAAGAAAATCTCTTCAATTGAAGTCTCCCATCTTCAGTAGGTATGAATGCATGGTATTGCAAAGTCCCTTTGATTGTTACTGCAGCATCGAATCTGCTTTTCAGATCTTTAGCAGTGGCTTCGTGATCTTCCTTGCTACTAAAAATGATTTCAGTTTCCTTGCAGTACTTCTTTGCCCACTGAAATAGAGATGGAGCATCTAGAATGCGATTTTCAGCGGAAAACTGTAGGCTAAACCTTGCTGCATTTCGTTTAACATTCACCCCTATGCCATCACATGCACCCTTACCATGAGCGGTAGGATGGTAATGCAACTCAGCTGGAATTCCGAAATCTGCCTTGTGAGCTAGGATATTACCAAAATTGCTCTTGTTCTTAAAATGCTGACCTGCTCCATCTGAGACGTAGTACACCTTTTGGACTGAAAAATTTGCCTTAAGATAATTCAGAATTATCTTCTGGTACTCATAAACGGCAACAGTGTCATGGGTCAAATTGTCTGATATGATTGCCATGCTTTTGTGCTTGAGTTTTCCATCTTTTACATAATAAATAACTACTGTGAATATTGTGGCCTGATCATTATTCCAGTGAAATCCTTGCGCCGAGTTTTGGAGCACAAACTTAAAGTTCTCAGTGAAATCAAATGAGATAACGAATTCGCCATTTTTCAAAGTTATCTTTAGATTTTTGATAAATAATTACTGCTCTGTAGCAAGGAAATGATGCGTTCTTAACTTCAGCAACGCTTCACAAAGCTCATTCACAAATTCATCAACATTCAGCATCAGCGTCTTTAAAGTACATCTGTCTGTCTGCAGCCAAGAATCAAATTTGATTTCTTCCAAATCCTCCTCATCAAAAGCTTCAATCAAGTTATCTTTAATTTCAGTAATACCCGGGCAATTTTGGCATTCTCCTAATTGTCAGGAACTTGTCGCATCAGGGCGCGCAGTTAACTTTAAACAATCGCGATAACCATTTAAAATTAACTCTCAATCGTTCGTTAAATATTGCGTGTTTATTTCTTTAGCATTAACTTCACGTTTTCATGGTGAACACAAACGCATATTGTGTGGGTACCGCTACTCCCTGTCAAAACACAATGTTTTGGTCTGAGTTGTGTGAATTTCGTGAAGCCTATTTTAATATCTTCATGTTCTGACTGGAATTATGTATGCAATTCATTTAAATTGCACAAAATCAATCTTTTCTGAACGAGAACTTTCTTGTCACTCACTCGAACAGACACACAATCCTTTATTCCAGGCATTAAGCGACTCACGTCGTCACGCTCATAAAATTTGGATACGAGGTCTTCAGTTTCAAGACTCAAAGGCCTTCCTCTTTTTGGCGTAGGCAGAGTTAAAATCCCATTGCTAGCAACTATCTTTTTCGCATTTTTAGCTTGTCGTTCGGGTGTCTCGAATTCGACCATTAGTTGTCTGCGACTCCAAGACTTTGGAGCAAGTGTGAGAAGTTGAATTTTCTCAGCTCTACTCGTTGAAGATTTAAACTTCTCTTTGATTTGATCTAGAACTTCAACTGCGGCCTCATGATATTTGTCATTGCACAGCGTAACATTCTTCTCGAGTTTTCCGAAGGAGAAGTCTGGATCTTCATCATCATTTGACATGATTTCTTCATTTGACGTGATGATTTCATTAGTTTTAACACCATCAACGTTTTTATCCGCAAGAACATTATTACGAGGCTGATTGGTGTCATCTAAATTTGACGCTGGTATTTCTTTTAGTTTACTGAGCCTTTTCCTACATGAAGCACAAATTTTCAGTTTTTCAGATAGTGTAGGAAATTGCGATCGTAAGCCTTCAGATATACGGCGTGTATTTCGCGTCTTGTTATGATTCTCCTTCTTTAAAGGATTGAAGCATTTCTGAGTCTATTCTCTTCGATGATTTTCACCTTTTTTAGGGGCCACAGCCAATAAAAAACAGGGTTGAAAAATAACAAAGCGTGGGAATGGTAGCGCAAGTTCGAAAACTGTTTTTTTTTTCTTTCAAATTCTATTTTATCTTAAAATTAATATTTTAACTTCATAAGTTAAAAAATCCAAACTACAATAAAAGTAGAATATATATAGCGATATTTTTGTGCCGTGGCTATTACTCAACTTTCGAAAATATAACTTAAAAAATCATATACCAAACCTGCAAGGTGTCACCGATCTGAAATCCAATTTCATCATACAGTATAAGGATGATTAATGCTTGTCTTATACAGTAGGTTTTTGTTTTCACTTTTGAGAATGTTTAGTGCTTTGTCATCTAGCGGATGAAATTTGAAACTCATCTCTCCAATGACCGCGATCTTCATTTGTTTCCTATAAAAACCTGACGAGAAACAAATGAAGAACAAGTGACTTCCGAAAATACATATCCGTTGATTTTTTAAGCAGGCATCTTATTGAAATATTTGCTATTTATCAACAAATTTTATGTGACGAAAGCTCATTTACACGAGCATATAGTATTATTTCTTTTCGTAAAAGCAATACAATGAAGGTGTAGCACGTTGTACTACGGGCGGGGCCCAAGAGCCAGTGTCACGAGCGTACCGGAGTACTCAACGCTTATTTTCATACATTAAAAATTTGAATCCCACTTTCTAATATACATGGTCTTATAGGAAAAAACCTGGGCTTTCTTTTAAGACAAAAAAAAAAAAAAAAAAAAAAAAAAAACCTGTCGTTTTTCAAAAAAAAAGTGAAATTTATTTTTGACCTTCAGTTTTGAAGGTCAAATATTTATTTTTCGATAAAATGCGTAGCACCATTTGAAAGGGCGTGAAAAACCCCATCGAATCTGTACTAGACCAAATTTTTTTCATCGCTATTAGAAGTGTTAAAAATTGCCGAAATAGACGATATCCATGAAAATCCCAAAACTTTTACCCCCTCCCCCTCGGTCAATACTTATCCGAATGACAAAATTTTCTCCCCATATACTACTATCCAATAGCACAACACTTTGCCTAAGTTTAACTTAGATCGGACAACTTCGCCTTTTTGAGTGGGTACACTTGAGAAATAACGCCCCATATCTAGATAATGAAAAACTTGAAGTATTTCACAACGATACAAAAGAAATAATTTTAGAAGCAATTTACGTTAGACCAAATTGGATAGTTACATTAGTGGCGATGAAAATAACTTAAGATACAGAAGATATTGAATATGAGAGTTTAAGATGCAGTGCGAGGTTGATAAGTAGGGCTGAACAACCCAAACAATCACATACACATAACAAATCAGTTAGAATATTAATTTCGGAGGAAGTAGAAAATGATGATAATGATTCCGAATTAGAAAGAAATTTGTCTGAGATTGAGAGGGAGGATGAAGGTGGTTCAGAAAAAGATGAACATTTAGATAAGTCATAATAGTTCAAAGAAAGAAAATGATTTCACCTAATAAATCATAAATAGAAAGATATTAGAAATAGATAGAATAGAAGAAATAGACGATGCCAGAGACATGTCTATTAACAACCCATTAGAAATAGAATGATGAAAAGTTTAAAGACATACATTTTGATCAATCAATCTTAGAATGCGAAATATGTATCATGGCAAAAATGGGAAAATTACCATTTCGAGGTGAAAGAAGTAAAGCCACAAGGCCACTTCAAAGAATTCATACCGATATCATGGGACCAATACATCTCATCCAGGGCAGAAAAAATTCATAATAGTATTTATAGATGATTACACAAGATTAGCGAGAACATACACAATGAAAACCAAAAATGAAGCAGGGACATATTTAGAAAGCTTTCCGCCAACTACCAGGAATTTGTTAGGGAAAGACGAAAAAGTTTGTTACATTAGGTCAGACCAAGGAAAAGAATTTATAGAAGGAAAAATATTAGAAATAATGGAAAAAGAGGGCATAGAGGCAGAATTTCCACCTCCATATACACCAGAATTAAACGGCATGGCAGAAAGGTTCGAACACTACAAGAGAAAATAAGAGCGTTAGCGTTTGACTCAGGTTTACCCAAAAGCATGTGGGAATTAGTAGCCGAATCTGCAATACACATTTACAATAGAACACCACACAGGTCTATAAATTTTTAAATGCCACTTAAGAAGATTACACCAGAGATTAATAGTCATTTTGACAAAATTAGGGTGCGCAGTAACAGGATACATTTTGTGGCATCCAACCACAGGAAAGTTTTTAGAATCGACACACGTTAGATTTAACGAAAATTTAATTTATAGAGACACTCATAACAAAACAACAATTAGATAAGAAAGAAAATGCAGAGGAAGAAAATTGGATGAAAGAATTTAGAAATGAGGATAAATTAGAGACAGAAACAGAAGAAATTAAAATTAAGAGAAAAAGAGGAAGACCGCGAAAGAAAAATTAGAACCAGATGAACAAATAGAAACACAAGTAAAACGACGAAAGTTAATAGAAAAAAAAGCAAAAACAGGAAAAAGAAAAGGCAATTATGCTAAAAAATTAGCAAGTATAGAAGAAACAGGCAATGATTGCAATAATAAACAAAGACCCAGTAACTTACCAAGAAGCTATTACAAGTAAAGAAAAATTAGAATGGAACGAAGCAATTAGAGAAAAATTTAGATCAATGGAGGAAAATAGAGTTTGGAATTTAATGGACCGACCAAAAATAATGAAAGATGGATATAGAACAAATATCATAGATTCAAAATGGGTATTCAAAAAGAAAACAGAAGAAAATGGACAAATCAAATTCAAAGCTAGATTAGTGATTGGAGGTTTTAAAGACAAAAAGGAATATGATTTAAAAGAAACTTATACTCCAGTATCAAGATTACCCCTAGTTAGATCAGTATTAGCAATAATAAACAAATATGATTTGCAAACTAGACAATTAGATGTAAAGACAGCTTATCTGAATGGCAAATTAGATGAGTTGATATATATGGAGATACAAGAAGGATTAAAGTGCAGTAATGAAACTAGAAAGAATAAAGTATGTTAATTGAGAAAAGCCATATTTGGATTAAAATTAGTGGCAAAAAGGAGAATAAAAAGTTTTTAGGGGAAGTGCTGTTTGTGCTATACGTAGATAATACGTTAGTAGCCAGTAGTGATATTAGAAAGTTAGAACAAATAAAAGAGGAACCAAGCAAACTTTTCAAAATGGAAGATTAAGGCGGTAAATAGATTATGAAACGATGAAGAAGAAAATTAGAAGATAAAGAAGAGAACAAAATTAGAAGCTAATCAACGACGAATAGAGATCTGGAAGTAGAAGAAAGAAATTCAAGAGACTTTAGACGGAAAGCTGAGGGAAGATTAAGAAGACTACATATACATACATACACATATATATATATATATATATATATATTAGAAGACGATATTAGAAGAATTTAAATTAGAAGAAAGGACGAGCAGTACCAAGGAAGGGAGGAAGTGTTGGAAACCGGCTTCCTCGATACGGCACTGTATAGTGTTGTGTGCGCATGAGCGGACGAAGCAGCTTGGTGCCGACTGAGAAGCGTGGTGCGATCGTGAGCAGTATCTGAGCAACGAGCGAAGCGAAGCATGAAACGAGAGTTGTACAAGTGTAAAAGTGGTTAATAAATGTCGTTTGTTTAGAGAGTGATCAAAGCCTTTTACTGTTAACCCAACCTACAAAATTCCCTGCGGAATCCAACAATTTTGAAAAATTACATAATTTTAAAAGAAGGTATAAACATATAGGATGATTGAAAAAATTCCGAAAGGGATAACTTGAAAATCCCGATAAATGAAATCTCCGTAACTATTAAATTGCCGAATCAGTAAATTTTCGAATAATAAAATTCCCAAAATTATAAAATTTTCGAACAGTTTATAATATTACCGAATTATTTATAAAAAATACAATAATCAGACATTTTTACCCAATACATTTTCTTGTTATTTAATTTTTTGAATTATTGTTTGAATTTAAAGGAACAATATAATTGTATGAAAATTGTATTAAAAAATAAATTAAAAAACACTTGCGCTTTGAAAGAAAAAAATATTCTCTCTCCAAATTTCCTTCGAACGTAATAACATTTTTCAAACAAACTTTGCAGGATTCGATTCAGCATCGATTTACATCGGAATTAATTTTATTTATTTCGTTTTTTTAATTTAAAATTCGATTTTTGAGAAAGTTTGTCGTATTTTTCTTAAATACTATGCATTTTCAAACACAATTTTCCATCCAGAAATACATATATTTTTAAATTATGTTTATGATTATGTTAATGTAATATTGTTTGAATTTAAAATAACAATAATTAAAAAAATATATTTCTGGATAAAAAATTGTGTTTGACAATGTGCATTGTATTTTTTCACAATAAAAAAAACGCTATCAAAAAACAAATCATTAATTTAAAAAAATTAAAGTAAAAAAAAACTTCGAGATAAATCAGTGCTGAATTAAAGCCTGAAAAGTTTAATTTTTTCGAAGCACACGTGTTTTTAATTTTATTTTTTATAACATTTGTATACAATGATTTTTATTTTAAATCCAAACAATAATTTTATAATAATTAAACATTAAACAAAATTGCGATGATAAAAATATTTGATTATTGCATTTTTAATAAATAAATAATATTTATTCAAAAACCATTCTCTTAATTGCCTAATTTCGGGAATTTCATAGTTTGTATGTTTGATTATTCGGCAATATTCTAACTGAAATTTTATTATTCGGGAATTTTCAAATTCGGTAATATTGTGAACTATCCAGAATTTTATTATTGGGGAATTTTCCAATTGCGGAATTTGCAGATTTCGGCAATTTTATAATTTCAGGAAATTTACAGTGTCGGGAATTTTATTATTCGGGATTTTTCAGTCGTCCCAAAAATATATCAAAACATTTTGAAAGATTTATAAGATTGTAAACATGTTTTAATTGAGAATTTATTTCCACTTTGAATGGTTCTTTTCCGAGCTAAGTTACCATCAGTGCGCCTCGAGGAGTATGTTGAGAGTTGCTTACAGCGCTGCAAGTGGCTGTTAGCAAACTATATCGATGGGTGCTATCGGGGAGTAGTGGAGGCTACAGGGGAACTGACAATTTTCGCCGGATGCGCCGTCTATATTTATCGCGGGTAACTAGACCCGCACCGCATCTACATTTATAATATCTTTGGTACAGACCTGACGGATTAAGTTTCGAATGCTCGAGGTGAGCGGTTCGCTTTGTGTGCTTCTCCTGACTTAATGGTACTTTTTGGAGTGTTTGTGGCGTGCTATGTCTCGCCATTCTCGAATTAATTAATTGCGAGAGATTAAATGGTCTTTGAAGTGAGATGAAAGTACAGTTATGTGTAAATATAAAAAAGTGTAAAGTTTCCTTTTTGGAGATTTGGAAGGTGGTTGGGTGCAATCAGATGCATCTTTTCTTGCGAAAATTACATTCAGTTTTGGAATTTCGTTAAATTCTTGAATGTCCTTTGGAGTTTGGTGATAGTGTTGCCCAATAATATGTAGCGTGTATAATATTGGCTCTTCCTCTGATTTTTTCAACACAACTTTCAAGTGATTCTTTTCAAACTCTCATGCCTTATCTCTGCTGACAATCTTTTACATGTGCTAAGGTCACCTGCAACATCTATTTTGCTTGCAATTTTGCCATGTTTTGACTTTGAATATCACTCACCAACACAAGCTGGTATCGTATAAACTGTATTTTGATATGTATCTGGCTCCAAAGCTTTCCATTTTCTCCGAGATGCCTCCTTCTTAATTTATCCTATAGTAATGTTGTCTGCTTTTGCTTGAGCCATCAATTGCTTCCGCTTTCACCGATTAAATATGAATTGAATTTTTGGTCATGGTTGTGATCTCAAAATAAAAAAATTAAAATTGTTCCTTGAAGACCCCTTCCATTTGGTGTTGAACTGCAAATTAAAAATTTTGAGAAATCTTTCCTTTTGTTGTAATTACAGATGCAACAAATTAATTCTTTTCCTGCAATTATGGTTTACGCATAAAGTGATTTCTGGGGGGCGAGCTTGTAGAATAATTTTGTACGGTATTTGTTACATTAACATACTATTTTCAAATGGATCTCTGAACCTAGTAACATGTCATCTTCTAGGAACTCGGGTGCCAATGGCAGGTCGAGGGGTGGTGGCTCGCAGCCTAATCTCAGAACTCGGAGTACAAATGTGAGGAGTAACGCTCTCAAGTCGCGTACTGATCGCCTGGAAAGCACATCCTCTACTCAGAAGAGGACTGAGGTTCCTCCAGGTGGCCCTTCTATGGGTTCTACTTCTGTAAGGGAAAGAAACAGACAAGCTTGAAATACTTCCAATAGTCAGAGTAACGATAGTTTCAAAAGAAATAAGATCCCGAATAGATCAGGGGGTGAGGGGGGGGGGGTCCTTTTGACTATCCTACTCAGCATACTAACGCAGGCAATTCATGAACGGCCCCGATTCTTTCTCCTCAAGGCGCGTCGGCTTTTACAGATAGAGTCGATACAGAGGTTAATGATTCTAATTCTAATCCAGATGACGGTAAATCGGACTCTCATAGAACCCGGGAAGTGTTTGGTTCACAGCTTTAATGGACTAGGGAGGTGGTGAATACAGATTTTCGGTTCTTAGAATCATTCTTCTCCCGTTTATGGTTTTGATGGAAAGCACTAATCCTTATAAGAGGTTAGGTAGATTCGATCAATTGGGTCTTGCCGACAAAATTGACGAACTTATTTCTGGTGGTAGGAGGATTCTAAGAAACGGTCAGAATCAAGTCAAGATATTCTGTGATGCTTGGAGAGATGCAAATAATCTTTTGGATTCTACGGATTTTGTTTGGGAGGGTCTTAAATTGTTTGTTCCATCATCTCTCATTAGTAAAAAGGCTTCTATTAGGAACGTTGATGCAAAATATTCACCTATCAGTATTTTCAGTCGTGTTGATCCATCGTTTGAAGAATCCATTCTGGCTGTCAGAAGGAGAACCAATCTGGATAAGACCCTCTCTGATAAGGTTGAATTTACCTTTTTACTTCCAAGTATACCGAAAAATATCTTTGATTCGGGATGGGAGTTTCCTATGCCTCCGGTAATTCCCCCTCCGATTCGTTGTTTTAGATTGCAGAGGCTTAGACACTTTGCCAGTCAATGCCGTGGTACTAGACCAGTCCACGAGTTTTGTGATAAATTTCATCACACAAATGCTTGTCATAATAGATTGAGAAAGGTCTGCTGCGCCAACTGTCAAGACAGTCATCCCACTTCATCTCGGGATTGCCCTGTCTATTCCATTGAATTTAAAATCATGAAGTATAGATTTCTGCATGATTGTGGTTATGACCAGGCGGATTCAGCTCTTGCCCAACGAGGTGTGGTGGTTCCCGGCTCCAGACGGAGAAATTTGGCGTCTACAAACCTAAATTACAATCAGGATGAGGTTCTGTCTGAGCTCAAGGGTAGTTATTTAATGAAAAAATTCGTATCAGAGTGTAATCTGCCTAAAAATCTTGTCTCACAACCAATTTGTGTCGAGGAGGGTCCTATTATCAGGATTATTGATATTTCGGATGTCAAAGATCTTTTGAACCTATCACGGTGGAATGAAATCACTTCTACCAGGCTACTGGGTAATAATATTATCGTCGGATCACCTAGTAGTCTTTTAAGTCAAAATGTCAATTTATTAAATCCGAGAATCGAGCAAATGTCCTTGTCCTCTCGGAATTCACTTCCAGCTGAATAATGTACCTTAGGTTGAGATTATTCTGTTTCCTGCAGTTAGTTATATTGTTATATATTGTTTATATATATACACACATATATATATATATATTGTTATATATATATATATATATTTAAAAAATTATTTTTTTTTATTATTATATTAATATCTCAGGCTTCAGATGGTTGCAGCCCAATATGTCGAAAGCATTTTTGGTTAGAGTTGGATTTGCTTATTTTTTGAATAGTATGCACGGGGCTGTCCCGGTATGTATTATTAGTCACGGATGCATAATTATATTGCAATCAAGTGACCTGATAAGAGCGTGTGCCTTGACAAATTGGACAAAGCCTGGGTTTTACCCCATCATTAACGGTCTGAGTTGTAGTCAAGTACATGATGGATGGACCTACGGCTTAAGGTGGGATCCGAACCACCAGAACCTCGGTAAAGGTACATAGAAAAATTTTAAGAGATACCGGCTTAGAGATCGAGCCCCGGACCTCTAAGGTGAAGTCCGAGCGTCTAACCATCTGAGCCACCGAGGCAATTATTATTATTATGTGTTACATTATTATTATTGTTGTTATATATATTGTTTATATATTATTAGTTATACTGTTTGATGGATCAGACTAATGAATCTTATTTCTACAATTTGAAATCCAATATTATTATTATTATTATATATAGGTTATGTTTGGTGTTCTGCATCTTTCTGTCTCTTTTTATGTTCACTTGCCTTTTACGGATTATAAACTAGTCTTTTTGTGTGAAGTTAGGCCCAGGAAGATAATAATTAGATAGTTAATAATTAGCAAATCTATAGGGTAAATAGAATCTTCTCATTTAGAGATTCCCTTATTTTAGTTTCGATTCTATCTGAAATTAATACCTTATATTTGTACAGCTCGCTCCCAGCATTCTGAGTTAAATATCCACTACTCGTTCAGTCCATGTAGTTGCATATGAATATTATACTCACGGTATTAGTATATATAGGTTTTTTTGTATTCGATCTATTATTTTGTTTTTGTTAAGCTTTTCAAGTGAGATTAAATCTGTCTATTTGAATAATAGTTAAGATGGTATAACAGTCCAAGGGTTAGTTAAAATTCGCTGAGCGGAATGCGCATAGTGTTTTGAAGAGGAGGGCCGAAATTGACAAAATCCTCACGGAGTTTGATCTGGACGTGTTATGTGTTACCGAAACTTGGCTATATTCGAAGCAGGTTTGGGAATTCCCTGGCTACATAACTCACATATGTGACAGACTTACAGATAAAGGGGGTGGTTCGGCTATTTTAGTCAAGAAAGGTCTTCGTTTCAGGAAGCTTGACCTGGGTAGTCTCTTACTGGGAGATTAGGATGCAGTAGGCATTATTCTGCTTACTTCCATGGGCTCTATTGCAGTACTGTCGTTCTATTGTTCTCCTCTAAGTGATACCAAATATGACACTTGGTGTGAATTAATTAACTGTGCGGATGGTGTGGACCATATTCTTCTTAGTGGGGATTTCAATGCTTATTCCGAAATGTGAGGCGCGGTTTGCGAGAATGCCTCGGGGAGGGAATTGAGTATGGCTGTTTCTGATCGGGACCTAGTTCCCCTGAATGACCATGAGCCTACTTTTCTTCCTTCTCCGGGACAATCTGGTTCAAACCTGGATTTGGTATTTCTCTCCGCTTCCCTGGGTCACTTGGCCTCGGTGGAGGTTTCGGAGGATACCTACCACTCTAATCATTTTCTGATGTATGGGTATATTGATGCTACCCTTACGACGTCCAGCTGATCATCTGGGAAATTTAACATCAAGTCTTTGGATTAGTTCCTCTTACGCAAAGGCGTTGAGAAGTTGATTTCGTCCTTTGTGCAGGAATTGAATGGCCGTTTGAACCCGTCTAGAGTGTATGAACATTTCATGGGCCATGTTTTCAAAATTCTGGTGGAATGTGGGGAGTTCCGATGCGGCTCGCAGGGGTGTAGGAGGAAGGCTCAACCCTTGTAGTGGAATTCCGAATATGATGAGGCATTAGTTTGGAGGAGGACGGCCTTGAAGGAATATCTAGCAGAACAGTCGAGAGAGAAGAAGGCTGTTTGTAAAGGAGTTGACCAGGAGGTTAAACGATGTCTTAGATTTCCGAAGTTTTGTGCTTTTAAGGATTTAAGTGAAGTGCTCAATCCTGGTACTGGTATGTCCAAGGTTTGGCGAACTCTTCGGGCCCTGGTCTCAAAATCAAGTGCGAGTAATAGTAGTATAGTTACGGATCAGAATTTTCCGGAATTAAAAAAACTCCAGGATGATCTAGTAGTCGCTTATATTCCTGCTGTGAAAATTCCCCTTCTGTCTGCGATCGACGAATCTGATTCTATGAACATACAATGCTCAAAGCTTGAGTTTGAAGTAGCTCTGAAGGCTTGTAAGGCAAGGACTTTTCCGGGGTTGGATGGTATTACTTGTGAGATCATAAGGAGCTTTACAACTGGCGTTCTGGACTTTATCTATCTTCTCTTTAATAGGATGTTCGCGACTTCTATATATCCGGAAGTCTGGACGTAGACACTGGTGATTTTCATTGAAAAACCTGCTGGGAAGAGATTTCGCCCAATATCTCTGACCCTCTGTATGGGAAAGCTGTTTGAGAGGCTTGTTCAGAGGCGGTTGGAGTGTATGACCGAGAAGAGGAACTGGATATCTAGGTTTCAGTATAGCTTTCGACGAAGTAGACCGGTTCTTGATTATCTGGCCTCAGTTGCTACTGAGATAATCCAGGGTCTAGGGGAGGTGGAACCTACTTCGGCTCTTGCTATTGACTTAAAGAAAGCCTTTAATGCAGTTCTTCCCCGGGTGCTCATAGATAATCTTAGAGAATTGGGTGTCCCTGCCAGAATCTTAAATTTTGTTTCATTTCTGACCGCTAAGAGGCAGCTCTTCTTCTCCTCTCACAGCAAGGATCCGAGGATGTGTCGTGTGGGGGTGCCTCAGGAGGAGGCTATCTCCAAACCCGTTCAACCTTGATCTTGGAAGGCTTAAGGATTGTCTCCCGCGGGGAGTGAGGACCTGGCAGTATGCAGACGACCTATTATTGATGGTTAAAAATCGGGACATAGGGGCGGCCCTGTACCTCCTTCGAAGTGCTGTTTTAATACTTCCGGTCTGGCTCAAGTCATTGGGTCCATCTATGTCGTAACCAAAATGCCAGCTTTGTGTCTTCACAAAAAAGGTTGTGTTGTTCTGGAGGAGATCACACTTGTAGTTGATGGACAGGCAATAAACTGTCAATCTACCTTGATGTACCTGGGGGTTGCGTTGGGTATGCATCTTACATGGGTTGCGCACATTAAATACATTGCAGGCAATGCACTCCGAGCGAATAATGTTTTGCGGGTTATTGCAAAGGTCTCGTGGGGCGCTGACCCATCCACCCTGGAGTTAGTGTACAGAAATATGGTCAGAGCCACTGTTAAATTTTTCGCAGTGATAAATGTCTCTCATAATTATTGTTAACCCAATAACGCAACACTAAGCACTCAGGAGTCTATTTCTGTGACAGATTTAGTATGGTCTCTGTCATAAGGCATCCTGGATTATAACTAGTAAGTAAAGTGTGGTGATTCTTGGCTTTGTTCATACAAAGTCGTAACTTTCTTTTGCATTAAAAATAAAGTTGCTTTAAAAAAATGTTACTTCTATATCATAATGAAAAAATAAATACTAAAACTAGATTTTTCGCATTTCCCAGGTGAAAAGGTGCACAAACAAATAAAGAAGGCCATAAATATAAAAAACAGACATATAATATACAATATAATGTATAACATATATAACATATATATTATATGTTTACTCGTCAATGTAAGTAGGTAATGAAAACATTTCAAGAAAAAAAAAGAAAATATCCCCCACAACCCCTTGCTTTTAGAGAATTTCACTCTGAATCATTTTCATTACTGTCACGATCAATTTGACAGCCACCAACACAAAAATAGTCACTGTGTTACAGGCATAAATATTGGCTACATTCATAGCACGTATATTTGGTGAGTCTTGTCGTTTTATTTTCATTGATTTTCATTGACTGAACTGTTGAGCAAGACGAGCTTGAGGAATAGGAGGGAGGGGGGCGACGCGGCGTCCCGCTCCATGCGCCTAACCAGTGATGAAAAACGCTCAACTATGTATCTGTCAGACACAGCGCGTGTAATGGACTGTTAAGGGTAGGGGTGGAGTATAGAATTTAACGTAGAGAATAGTTGTAGGATGTGACGTAGGATTTCAGATAAATTCATATGTAGGTAGGAATTATTGTAGATACAAGTCATAGTAGAATTATTAGTCATAGTAGAATAGTAGAATTTTATGTAGAAACAAGTAATAGAATCCTATATAGGGCACTGCATACTTTACTACTCTACTGGAAGTAAATGGATTGAGACCTTATCCGTTTTAATCCGTCATTTATCCAAGACTATCCGTTTGAATATTTTTTTATACTCTTCAATCCATTTGTATCCGTTGAATATCCATCTATCCGGTTGAATAATAATCTTATCCAGTGTAAATATCCATTTCAATCCTTCTGTATCTGTTGTTGTGTATTTCTATCCGTTTTTATACTTATAAGTTCTAATCTTTCATTTTTTATCAGCGACTCAATCCTTATCTATCCGCCAACTACTTAGATTTGATCTCGTCACCTATCACTGATTACCAATTTATTCGTTTCAGTCCATTCTTATCCTCTCTAATCCTTTCTCTAAAGCATGTATTCTTTTACCGTTCTAATCCATGAATCTCTATCTGCAACCCTATTCGAGACCTACTTTGACATTCCTTAATATCTATCACCTATAGGATACTCATCCGTGACAATCACTACTCATCCTCTTTAATCCGTTCCCCGCAAAACATATATTTCCTATCCATTCGAATCCATGATTTTCTATCCGTCATTCTATACTTTTCTATCCACGACCTATTTTGACATTCCTTGTCAAATATCACGGATAGAGTATCTACTTATCAATGCCAGTCAATATTTCTTCTCATAAATCTTTTCTCTACAGATAGAATTGGCTATCCGTTTTAATCCACATATTTCTATCCGTTAGCCTATCTTTGTCTATCCGCGAGCTACTTTGATTTTTCTCTTTATGTAACACGGATAGAATCCTAATCCATGCCAATCATTTCTTATCATCTTCAATCGTTTCAACATAAAATGTATTGCCTATCTGTTCAAATTCAAAGTTTTCTATCCATCGCCGTATTCTTTTCTATCCGCGAACTACTTTCATTTTTATCATTATGTAATACGGATAGAATATTAATCCGTGCCAATCATTACTTATTCTTCTTCAATCCTTTCTCCAAAAAACTGATTGACTGTCCGTTAAAGTTCGTGATTTTCTATGAAATACGAATGAAAATTATGGTTTTCGCTGGAGATACCTACGGATAGAATTTTTTTTATTCAAACTAATACACGAGGATAGAATTTAGCTTAATACAGATTCAAAAGGATAGACGTGGATAGAGTATTACTAGTTGAAAGCTGATTGATACGGATAGATATGGATAGCATATTTTTACATGGAGACGGATTTCAATGGATAGATATGGATAGATTATTTTTAGTTGAAGATGGATTATAAAGGATACATAAGGATAGAATATTTCTTGTTAAAGACGGATTAAAACGGATAAATAGGATACCATCTCACGGATAGATAAGGATAGAAAAGTTCGGTATCAAACGGATAGGGGCGGATCAAATTCTACTTCACGTATTGAAAATTATTCAAACGGATAAAGATTTAAAAATCTAACAAAGGATAGAACATGATTGAAAAGGATACAAAGTACTCATTAGAACGGATAAAAAATTTCTATCCGTTTGAATCCGCTAATTTCTATCGCTTTGAATCCGTTTACTTCCAGCAGCGTACGTAGGTACCTTCATGGGAATGTTTATAGTTTCATACGTAGGAAACTATGCAGGAACCTCTTTCATATCCTATAGAATGTACCAATACGACCCTATATGGGTATGCATTTGAAGGATCCTATATAGGATCCTTTAAGTGATCCTACATAGGCACCTATATAGTTATTAGCAGTAGAGTCGATACTAGGATCTTTAATTGGTGGCTAATAATATACTGGCGCAAGATTGTAGAAAGCATAAAGGCAGGCAGAATCCAAAACAGCTTTGGATTTTGTATAATATAAGTAAATCTATTCTTGTCGCCACACTGTTATATCGAACTATTGCACTCTGTACATAATATTGATAATATCAACTGAGAGCTTCTATCTATCAGATGTGGGACATCTTAACGCGTTCAGATATTGCGCATTGGTTCTTTCTGGTATCGATAAAAGATGGTGTCACATAAAAAACTTCACAAATATTTCTTAAAATGATTTCAAATCTGGTATTTCTTTTCTTATGAATTTCACTAGTTTTCAATTTGATAACAATTTTTACTATAAAAAATTCGGCACTCCTATGGGGTCTCCGATATCAGGTATTCTTGCTGAAATTGTCTTAAAAGATCTCGAATTAGAAATTTAAAAAAATTTAAAGGTCAAAATCCATTCATTTTATAGATACATCGATGATACTTTTCTTATTGTTCCAAAAGACGAAATTGAAAATATTGTTTCTTGTTTTGATAGCTATCACGGAATGTTAAAATTTACATTTGAAATTGAATCTGACAACTATATCAGTTTTTTAAATTTAAAAATTATTAGAAAAAATTCACACGATATCATCACAAACTGGTTTAGAAAAAGTACATATTCTGGTAGACTTTTATTTTTGTTCTCAAATAATCCCATACACGAAAAGATTGGTATTGTGAAAAATCTTGTTGATTCAGCTGTTCTTCTCTCTCATGAATCTTTTCGCCATCATTTCACCATTTAATTTTAGTCAAAAAAATATTAAGTTACAATAGTTATACTAAAAGTTTTATTGAAAAACACATTAAAATAAGACTTTTTCAAAATAATAATAAAAAACCATCTCTAGAATTAAATGTAACCAATAATAATGAACAGAAATATGTTGTTTCTTTTAACTTCTATCCAGATATATCTTATCCAATCCGTAGACCTTTTTCTAACTTTATTATTAATACTATTTTTATAATTGATTCAAAATTTCACTACTTTATCAAATTTGGAAAAGATCCATTGGAAAAAATAGAATAGTGTAATGTTGTTTATGAATTGGACTGTTCTTTTGGTGTGTCCTATATTGGACAAACTAAAAGTTCGCTAGAGACTAGAAAAAATGAGCATTTCAGAAATATTAATCACTGTACAAAAAACCATAAAGAAATTTCTGGACACATTCACTCTGTCCATAATGGAAACTCGAATTATATCAAATGGGATGACATAAAAATATTACATAAAGGGCCAAATTATTATAAAAGAACTTTTGTCGAGATGATGTATATTAAACATGAGAGTAGCAATGCTTTGAACAATATTACTGATTTGAAATTTTATAATCCTGCTTATAATATGATTTTAGATAAAGCATGCTAATGTTTTACCTAATTTCTTCAAATTTTATTTAAAAAATTTAAACTTGGCGCTTTGATCCTTTCGGTACTCAGTCTACTCCGGACCTGCATGGTACTCTGTACCATGCTCCTTTCTTTAAATCTATTTTTAAAAAACCATGGATCTTAAATCCAATTATGAACCTTTTATCACTATGGAGAAATAAATTTTAAGCAGGTTGCTACTATCTAATCAGGTAAAGAAACTTCTATTTTATCCATATGAACTTATCTCGTTTTGTAGTTTCCTAACCTCTCTCTTGTAACTTTTTCAAATATTGGTTTAAAAGTCCTTCAATTTTAATAAACTTTCTACAATTTCTGCTTTTTCTAACACTTTAGATCGAGTACCGAAAATGGATTTTTTCAAAGGAATGCTAACTTCAATTATTCTATATAATTGATCACTTTTTACTTACGAAACTTTTACGTTTATAACTACTACGATGTCTGACCGAAGTTGCTTTGTTTTTGGAGTAAATTCTCCTTTTTCTTTCTTTGGAAACAAATCTTCAATGTTTAACTAAATCTGACCGCTCTACTTAATCGTAAGTCACCGTATTTTGAAAATTGTTTTTTTTTTAAATTATGTTTTTGGCATACTTTTATTTCATGTAATTTCCTATATAATTCTCCTAATACTATTTTCGTCCTTACGAATGCTACATAGTTGTGGTTTCTTCTCCAATTTTATACTTTTTACCCACTTTTTGCTCAGTACCCAGCTTAAAATTCCTGTACAGGAACCTGTGCAGGAACCTGACAGGTTCCGTTGTAGGTTCGTGCACAGGTTCCTGTACAGGGACGTGCGCAGGTTCCTGTTACACCGGTTCCTGCCGTGGATCCTCCGAGGGAATTTGCGCACGTTCCTGTACAGGAACCTGGATATTCAAATACCTGTACAGGTTCCTGTATTATCGTAGATGTTGCTGCAAGAAATTCCCTAGGGAGGATCCTGTACAGGTTCCTGAGCAGGTGGGACACTCGCAAAAATATGCATGTATATATA
>CAKNXH010063273.1:138882-162771 GCA_932178445.1 Andricus quercusramuli
AAATTTGGACGAATACAATACACTCTCATGAATGAGAATGTAAAAACCAGTCGTAATTGGTATACACGTTAGTCGTATTTTTCCAAAATTTTCATGAATAGGGCAATACAAAAAATATATATCCTTATTTTAGGGAACAGTTTTAACTCCCGTGAGAAAAATCGTGAATATAGAGAGAATTTGGCATTTCCTATCAATCTTCATTTACTTTGAGGCTTATTATTCATTCTTTCAATTTCACGGTAGTTAACACCAGCCCCACTTCGGGCGACGACGCGCAGTTTCTCGCGGCCGAGGGCTCGCCAGAAACGTTATTCCCAGTCTCTGCTGAGTTCTACGCCCTATAAAGGGTTATGTCCGTCTCCAGAACAGGGATCTTGGTTTCCGCGCCGCAACCTGCGCTTCTAGATTGCTCATCGCCTAACCTCCCTTTTTTCTCCACCTCCTTCCCTAGCATCCTTTCCCAAAAAAGGTTCTCATCAAGGTGAACTCCGATCAACTCTCGCACTTCGGGTTGATAAACTCACCCGGACCACAGAAACTCCATTAGTAGACGGGCGGGCTCTCGCTCACGAGTTTTCTCACGTATCAGTCGCAGCACACCCCCTGACAAATTCCCCCCTTCCTTTCACTCACACAACCTCTTACTTGATAGGTAGTACAAATTTGGATTCAAATTTTTCAATCCACTAGAAAACGTACTTTTTGTTATATACAGGGTGTCCCAGTACTCAAAAAACATATTTGTATTTCTGAATTCTAACAAAAAATGGCGTCTAAAATAATTATAAAAAAATTGTTCTAAAGTTAATAATTACTAAGTTATTAACAATTGAAGATTAACCAATCAGAAGCACGCGTTAGAAGGTCGACAGTCCATGTGCCGTCGACAAGAGTGTGTGCATAAGCAAGTTCATTTCGTATAATTTCTCCTCGGATCGCTTTTGCAGTAGGTTGTGACTCTGGTGCAACTTCACACGTCAACCAGATACAAAAATGGAAAAAGATATTTTCCACAATCAACAATATTCGACAAAATTCTCATTAATTCTGTAAATTCCCTTGAAATTTGTAGAATTTTCGAGTACTCAGTGGAATTCTCGTGAATTCTCTTGAGTTTAGGAGAATTGTCTTAGAAACAGCTAAATTCTCTCTAACTTTGTAAAATTCTTTTGATTTTAGCAGAATTGTTTTGAATTCAGCGAAATTCTCTTGAATCTCCTTGCATTTATCATTGTTTATGGTGAGCGCAACTTATCTTCACTATTTTTCTTCATAGTAAATATTAAATTTGAACAAAATAACCTATGGCACATTTTAAATGGAGTATCAAAGAATATGTGAGAATTGAAGCGGGTCAAAATAATCTATTGGCCCTTCGTAGCAAGCAGTTTCATGCTTGGGGTCACAGGGGGCTTGTGTGCCCTGCTTTATGCCCTATGTGCCAGCTATGTTACATCCAGATAGGTGTAAGGACATCATCAGAGGGATTTCACTGGAATGAACAATCATTTAATTATGACTCTGGCGGATCGTATTTTTTATTGGAATTTTATCGACACTTCTTGTGAGCTTCACGAAAAAAATGGGAAGGACGAATGAATTCGAAATAAATCAAAGCTTATTCTAATGAATTTAGAAGTTTTTTTAAATTTTGTACTGAGTGCAAGAGTGTCCAAGGGAATTTTACATAAATTAAGAGGATTTTTCAGAATTCAAGATAATTCTACAGAATACAAGAGTCTTTCACAGAATTTAAGATAATTTTATGGAAATCAAGAGAGTTCTACTCAATTCAAGATAATTCTACAGATTGCAAGAGAATTCTGTTGAACGCAAGAGAATTCTACTAAATTCAAGAGAATGCTGCCAAACGTAAGAGAATTCTACGGTATTCATGAGATATTTATACAGAATTCCGAAGATCTATGATTAATTAAAGGGAATTATGCCTAACTCTAGAGAATTCTTTTAAATTCGAAAGACTTTTGCTGAATTCCAGAATATTCTGCTGAATTTGAAAGAAAACAGGATAATTTGACGAAACTCAAGAGAATTTCTACCAAACATAGGAGAACTCTACTGAATTTAAAAGAATTATACACAATTCAAGAGAATTCTACATAATTGAAGAGAATTCTACTGAAATAACAAGATATTTTTACAGGTTTCCAGAGGATTATGGTAAATGCAAGGAGATTCAAGAGAATTTCGCTGAATTCAAAACAATTCTGCTAAAATCAAAAGAATTTTACAAAGTTAGAGAGAATTTAGATGTTTCTAAGACAATTCTCCTAAACTCAAAAGAATTCACGAGAATTCCACTGAGTACTCGAAAATTCTACAAATTTCAAGAGAATTTACAGAATTCATGAGAATGTTGTCGAATTTTGTTGATTGTGGAATGGTACATTGTGTTACAAGTGCGTGAAGTGGAATGTCTTCCAGCACATGTCACACACGATATTTTTTGCAAAAAATGCATGAAAATGCAATGAAAAATACGATATGGTGGTCGTCGGCGCAGGGGGTGGGGGGTCCAGGGCGAAGCCCCTGCTAGGGGCTCGGGGGGCGAAGCCCCCTGACTAAGAGAAAACCACCAAATATTGAGTCACAATGTTATTACATTAAACTTAAACTTAAAAAAAAAACAAAAAAACATTGAGCAACGTGTTCTCAGTGTTGAGGGTGCACCTATATTCATATCGACTGGTCGGATATTTGACAGCTTTTTATGAGCGTCATGAAAACAAATGTGATCAGTTCAGTTGCCAGGGAAACGCTGCGTAATTGTTTCACATGCCGTGTGAATATTAATTCTCGAACTAAAGATAAGCGCTCGTAAATGATTCAGTGCGGGCATATTCCCGCACAAGTGCGGGAATGTTACATTTCCGCACGCTACTCTCACAGTAGAGGAATCTGCAATATTCCGTACGCTTTATGGACACGGAATATGGCCATTTTCATGCATGTGTTGCAAAAAATATCTTTTTCCATTTTTGTATCTCGTTGACGTGTGAAGTTGCACCAGAGTCACAACCTGCTCCAAAAGCGATCCGAGGAGAAATTATACGAAATGAACTTGCTTATGCACACACTCTTGTCGACGGCACATGGACTGTCGACCTTCTAACGCGTGCTTCTGATTGGTTAATCTTCAATTGTTAATAACTTAGTAATTATTGACTTTAGAACAATTTTTTCATAATTATTTTCGACGCCATTTTTTTGTTAGAATTCCGAAAGACAAATATGTTTTTTGAGTACTGGGACACCCTGTATATGCGAGTGTCCCACCCACTCAGGAACCTGTACAGGATTCTTCATAGATACTTTTTGCAAATGTATCCCACTTGCACAGGAACCTGTACAGGATCCTCCCTAGGGAATTTCTTTCAGCAACATCTACGATAATACAGGCACCTGTACAAGTATTTGAATATCCAGGTTCCTGTACAGGAATTTGCGCAAGTTCCCTCGCAGGATCCGCGGCCGAAACCGGTGTACCAGGAACCGGCGTACGTTCCTGTATAGGATCCTGTGCAGGAACCTCAGCTCCTCAGGAATTTTCAGCTGGGTATAGTAATAATTAATGTTATTTAATACAAATAGTTGTTTAAACAATTTATTATTTATTATAACTATCTTCTCTTAGATAAGCGCTAAAAAGTTGCGTTTTTCTGAGCAATTAAAATTTGTATCCTCTTTTCACTTAGTGAGGTGACAATCAATGCAACTTAACCAATATAATTGTTTGAACAATTTATTAATGGTTTATAACTATCTTCTCTCGGAGCAATGCTAGAAAGTTGCCGATTTTTTTTGAAATTTTGAGCTTTTCTTTGACTTTTTATTTAGGAACAAATAATAAGTAAAATAATAATGATTTAAGGGAAAAGGCTTTTAGTAACTATTTCAAGAAGAATTTACATTTAATATGATCCATATAGAAAAATTGATGAATATTTAAAATACCTGTTTTATTTTAGAAAAATATATTCTTAAAAAATAAATAAGCAATTTAACATATGATTCTCTCTGATGTTTTTTTTTCATAAATGAAAGGGCGAAGCCATTTTGCTGAAGTTAATATTAATATTGAATATTTGTTCCTGACTAAAAAGTCCGAGAAGAGCTCAAAATTGCGGACAATTTCTAGTACTTTTCTAAGAGAAGATAGTTATAAACAATAATTTGTCGAGACAATTATTTTTGCTACATTTAATCAATTAAAATCAATTAAAATCAATTAAATTAAATCAATTAAAATTTAATCAATCAACGGCCATACCACGCTGGAAACATCAGTTCCCGTTAGATCACTGAATTTAAGCAGTGTTGGGCGCGGTTAGTACTTGGATGGGTGACCGTTTGAGAATAATACCACTGCGTTGCTGTTGACGGTCGTGGGTGTGGTGAGCCCACACTTGTAGTTATTTACTACAAGAAACTATCCACCTAGAAACACTACCCGAATCGGGTAGTGTCACGCCTACCCCTAGAGGCTCGCCGAAGGGGAAACGGCTTAAAGTTATAACAAAAAAAAAAAAAAAATTAAGTCACTCCATGTGGAAAATATGCAAATAGTTGAAAATTTCAGAAAAAAACGCAACTTTCTACCATCAAGCAAAGAAAATATTATTAACAATAATAATAAATTGATTAAACAATTATTTTTGTCAACTTGAATTATTTAGTACTTTACTTTAGTTGGAATGTGAACAAAAAGTTAGAAATTTCAGAAAAAAACCGCAACTATCTGGCAATAATATAGATAAAGATAGTTATAAACAATAATAATTTGTTTGAACAATTATTTTTACAATAATAATAAATTGTTGAAACAATCAGCGCCAAAAACTCGTGAAACCCATTTTTTAAATTACGGGTTTTTTTGTAATATTATAAAACAGACTTATGGGGATGATATTTAAAAAGTAATATTTTATATGTATTCTATGAAATTCAAGAATTCTGAATCAGACTAAAATCAAATTCAAAATCTCATTTAACGTCCAATAATCAAGTCAATATATAGAATTCCTGAAAATAAAACAAGAATTCAACGATAAAATTTGGACAACCACCACAAAATGCTCCTATTGCAATTCCTAAAACAGAAAAAAAAATTTGTTCCTTTGGACAAAAATAAAAAAGAGGAAAGAAAAATGAGAAGGCGACCAACCAAATCCCCTTCCTTCTCTTTTTTATTCTTATTATTATCGAATCACAATAAAGAAGCATGCAAAGTATTTACCAACGTTTCGGTGCTCACACAGCACCCTTCTAATAATATATATATAATAATAATAAAAATAATAATATTTGAAGATGGTGCAAGCCCCATGAAGATCAACACGTATTTCCCATAGGGGAAAAAGACGTTTTTGTAAATTTTATTCAGAATCGTCAATATTAGCTGAATCAAGTTGAATCTCAGCATTTATCTTCACAGTTAGACATAGAAAACGTTGGTAAATACTTTGCATGCTTCTTTATTGTGATTTGATAATAATAAAAATAAAAAAGACGAAAGAAATAAAAAAGAGAAGGAAGGGGATTTGGTTGGTTGCCTTCTCATTTTTATTTCCTCTTTTTTATTTTATCCAAAGAAACCATTTTTTTTATTTTGTTCTTTAGGAATTGCAATAGGAGCATTTTGTGGTGGTTGTCCAAATTTTATCGTTGAATTCTGGTTTTATTTTCAGGAATTATATATATTGTATTCTATGTCTAACTGTGAAGATAAATGCTGAGGCGGGATTTAGGGCGGGTAGGAGTACTATCGACAATATCTACGTTCTGCAGCACGTGGTGGATAGAGAATTAGCGAAGAAGGGGAAGAGAGTGTACGCGTTTTTTGTGGATCTCAAAGGCGCGTTTCCGTCGATGGATAGAGGGAGGTTGTGGGAGGCGATGGAGGATAGGGGAGTAGAAAAAGGCCTAATTGAGAGGGTAAGGGAGATATATGAAGAGACCAAAGACAAGGTAAGAGGAGGGGAGAGGATTTCGGAAGAATTTTTGATGGATAGTGGGTTGAGACAAGGGTGTCCACTTAGCCCAACGCTTTTTGCGATTTTAATTGCGGATATGGAAAGTAAGCTGGAGACTGGGGTGGTAGGAGGAGTCAGGATAGGAGGGGTTAGAATTTGGTCACTAGCGTATGCAGATGACATAGTGTTGCTGGCAAATAGCGAGGAGGCCTTTAAGGAGATGATGAAGAGGTTGAGAAGATACCTGGATAAGAAGGGGTTAGAGTTGAATGCGGAAATGTCCAAGGTTATGGTGTTCAGAAAAGGAGGGGGAAGCGACAAGGGCGGAGAGTGAAAGTGGAAGGGAAAGGAGGCGCAGGAGGTGAAAGAGTTTGTGTACTTGGGCTTCGTGTTTCGGAGGAATGGGGGAGTGGATGGTCACATAAAAGAGAGAGTGAGGAGAGCAAATGTGGTGATGAGACAGGTGTGGGGGTTGGGAAAGAAGCTATTCGCAGATGAATTTGGACGGTGAAGAGGTAAGTAGAACGCAGGAGAGGTATGTAAAGTGGACCCTGGGGTTGGCAAGGAACACGCCTAAGTATATTGTCAGGAGGGAGACGGGGAGAACGAGTGTAGGGATTCTAGCAGGGAGCAGGGCGTGTAAATATGAGGAGAAATTTTTGGAAGAGGGGGAAAGTAGGCTGGTTAGGGAGTGTTAGTGGGAGAAGGAGAACAGGATAGGGGTGGCAAGATGGAGGCTGAGAGGGAAAGGTATTTTAGAATGAATGGACTGCAGATGGATGAAGTGAGAAGGATGCACGAGGAAGGAAGGAAGGTTTATGACTTGGTTAAGCAAAATGGCATGGAGAGAGAAGACAGAGGGGGAAGAGAGAATAATATAGTCAAGGTTCAACAGGAAATATGTGTGGATTATGCCAAGGACAAGAGCGCAATATTTATCTGAGAAAGGAGAGAAAGGAAGTCAGGAGCTTTTAGCGAGGATGAGGCGTGGGTGCATGGAGGGTTTCAATAGGTTCTGGCTCTCACGGGAGAAGAGGATGTGTGAACTGTGTGGAAAGAGGAATGCAAGAGTGGAGCACTGGTTGGAGGAGTGCGTGGAGGTAGAAAGAAGTGAGATAAGCATGGAGGTATTGTTGCATGAAAAGGGGGAAAAAAGGCAGTAGCATGGGTGAAGGGAGTGTTGGGTAAGATGGAGATGAAGAGAAGGAAGGAGGAAGAGAAATGGAGACGGAAATATTGTAAATAGGAGAGGAAGTAGATATAAGTAACATGTAAATATTGTAAATAGTAGGTAAGCAGTAGGTATTAGAGCGAAAACAGAGGTTGGCAAGCGAGGCAATGCGAAAAAGTAGGGACATGCGTGCAAGGCGAGGCGAAGCGAGGAAGGCAAGGCGATAAAAGCGTGCGACTTAGAGATAAGGAATGGATGGATGTTAGTCTTTAAGGGTCAGTTTCAAGAAAATTCTGTAAAAATGGAAGTGTAAGCAAGTCAATTTTTTAAGGCCAGCAGGCTGAAAAATAAACGTTTATCTATCTAATAAAATTTACAAAAACGTCTTTTTACCTATGAGAAATACGTGTTGAACTTCATGGGGCTTGCACCACCTTTAAATATGATTATTTTTCAAATAAAAAAGATGGTTAATTTTTGTGCGGATTCGAACAAATTTTCGGGCGATATGCATGAAAATTCAAGAAAACAAAAATTTCCAATGCATTTTTGGACCACCCTCCTGCGCAGTCATAAATATCTATTGTACTATGCTTTTTTATTTTAAATCTCTGGTGAAACAGAGGTCTATAGACGGATCATCCTCGCTACCTTAAGTATCATTTTAGTCCTTCAGTATGAGTACATATACCGCCAGATAACTCCACATCACTGGGTATGGGCCTGCGAAAATTTTTCTTTTACTAAGGTGGGCTTAGAATCACTGTATTAATTCAATCGCAATCAGTGATAACTCGCGGCTGCATCCGATTTTATTAGAAGTACTTGCATTTGCCTGGACGTTTGACCAGGGAATAAGAAAACTGCAGAAAACCATCTCCTTAGTTTATCCGGTTTTTCGACAGAGGAGTTTGAAGGAAGACATCCGACCCTACCCATCGAATGCTCACTATCATCCTCGGCGTCAAACCTCCCTCTCGACATTAGTTAAAACGCAGCGAATACATAACCTGGTCATTCTTCGCAATGCCATCGTTTTCTTAGGTTTTATATTTCAGATAACGTGATATGGTCGTGTCACCGTACGATTATGCTCAGCCTTAAAAGTAAAGAGGCGGAAAAGAAATACATAGGCCAGTTGGTCGTAATTTGTGATGTTATAGATTATAATTTGTCCTTCACTTCGAGAGTTTGATTTAAAGATTACTTGAGATTTAAATAATATAGATACCTTGAAAATGAGCGTCTCTTTAGAGGAGAGTTCCTGGATTTCGAAATAATCTTCGAGGTCTACTTCGCAACAAACTATACATTTATCCAAATATAAGGGTTCCTATAGAAGTGAAAAAATGATTAATTTCATATTCTCTTTCTACTTGTATATAGCGACTTCACGCTATAGAAAATCATCAAATTATTAATGTTCTTACCCGAAGTAAAGAGAATCTTCCAATTTTTTCCTTAACAAGAAGAAGCGTAGCTTCCTTAATTCCATTTTGTTTTGGGAAAAGGGAATCGTCAGATAAGTCCAGGAATTCTGTATTAGGCTATAAATGGAAGAACACGAATGAATTTTAGTATTTTATTGAAATACGAAAAATATAATAGGAAAACAGATCATCGAAAATAGTGACTTCAAATCACGAAGCATGAAATAGTAGATTGCATACAAAGGGGAGAAACGCAGCGATTTCCGACGAGTGTAAGTTTCCCACACGAGTCGAGAAATTGCGCCTCCCATTGGCACGCACTGTATTATTCACAATAACCCAAGGCTAAGTAATAGTCCATCTGGACACATGCGCAATGAGTCAAGGCGTTGAAATTTATTCCCTAGGGCAGAAAAGTAACATTTTCACAACGTTCTATCTGAAAGTTTGACTCTAAAGCCCTGTCAAGCGCTTCGAAAGTGACCAACTCCAGGTCTCTTTACTTTCCACGCACTGGGTGATCACTTCTCTGCCCTAGGGGAAAAAATTAATTTTAGTTCTTCTTTAGTTAGATCGTCCAATAGGCGACAAATTTTTGTTCAGCAGCCTGAGTCATTTCGCATGCATGCAGCAGAACTGTTATCAGTTATCAAAAGTTGCCTGTAAATTGATATGAATTTGCAGAATTTCCAAAATTTTCTAAGGTTGGACAATTTTTGTAAACCATAAGTCAAATTTTAGAAGTTTATGGTAATTTACGAACATTTTTGAAATTCATCGTAAATTTCCATAACTTTCATAACAGTTCTTCTGGACGCATGAATTCTGCTCCAAATTTTGGGTTGCCTGTTTTTTTATGGCTTTTTGAATGTTGTTAACCCGCCAGCTATATCCAACTGATTAGTCGTCCATATTAGATGAAACGAAAGTCGAATTTTCTGCAGGCACGCAGTTCACTAATTCCAAAATGATATCAATGTAACATAGCATTTGCTGCTTACTTTTCCATTGGTGACCAGCATGGCAGTGACCGGAGCTAGTTTGACTGTTCTTCCCCGCCGCCAATTATTATCCGTTGGTTGAGCGATGAGAAGTCGACCTTCCAAAACGAATCTAGCTTCTTCGTGTGCCCATTCCAAAACTTCAACAGCCATCTGGTGATACCAAAATTAATTAAATAGACATAAAATATGGGAGGCATATGATGAGTGGAAAAACACTTACTTTTCTTAATTTTATGTTCACCATATCCTGTTCTCCAGCACACCTTCTACCATTTTGGATTATAGATATCCTTCGCCAGAGTTTTGTCGATGTTACGTCTTTGGCTTCCTGTTGAGGTGAATTACAATATGAAGATTGGAAATAGCAGTATATATTTAAGGACCCCTAGTTTACGCGAAGCGCATAATCGCACTATGTCTCAAAATCACGTCAAGTATAACGCAAAACTTTCATAAAAACACATAATTTTATTTTCGTCGTATAATGCGGAATTTTGGCACAATAGCGCATCATTTCATATATTTGACAAAATGTATTTATATGTTAAAATTTGTAAAAAAATGTATTTTTCATTTTCTACATCTCAAAATTCGCCACTAAATATATAAAATGTAACATTTTTAATCCTTATTTTTCGAAAGATTTTTTCAATGAATATAAACAAATTTATCCAAATAAAAAAATGCGCGCACAGAGCGATGCGTGTGAGTCGCACACGTACCGATTTTCTCGCACGGCGTGCACGCTGGGAATGATACATATGAGTTCTCATATGCGGGACAAATATGTCGCACAGCATGCGGGTCAGTGCGGGCATGGAACGTGCCCACATTTAGAGTTTTTGAAGGGTAGAAATAATATTTTCATTCAGATAAAAAAATAGCAAGTCATTTATCATGAACTACGTATTTTTTATTATAGGAGAAAGTGCTATATTTAGACGATGGCCCTGTAAATCATATTAACCAAATTGCTACGTGTTCGCATGAATCTTTAACATTTGGAGAAGTAGTTACAATAATATTTTTCACAGTTTTATATTAGCACATTGAAAACAAAGTTATTTATTATTATTTGCATTTTTATAAACCTGTGTGATGATATGAGGTTAGGACTATGACGCTTAACTTGCAAACTTCACTAGACTACTTCCTCTGTTAAAATGTTCAGTGATTTTACTTCTGCAAACTTTCGGTACATGTTTGCACTAGTTGTGTGGTAACTGATTACAAATTTAGAAAATAATAGACCATTTTACCTATCAGAAAGTTTACTGCGCATGTGCAATCTATTTTCGGTTGTACCCGGTTGTTGCGATCATTTATGCTCGCTTAACACAGTGTATGTATGGCTTGTGCGAAAGTGATAGTCGTACCAAAGCATACAAGGAACATAACCTCTTCTACTTCATACGTTTCCCAAAATCTTGTTTACAATACGGAAGTGGTCGTATTAGGAAATAAGAATTCAAGAAACATTTTGAAGAGTATACATAATTAAAATATAAATAAATGATGTAAATATAAATAATTGATTGAAATGTAAAACTTGGGTCGAAACATGTGGCAGTGTAGATGCCAAGTTGAACTCTGTTGATAAAAAATTACTCCAAGACATTACGTTTGTTCTTTACATTTTGTGGATGAAAGTGGGTCCAGTGAGGAAGATTCTATAAAGTTGATGTTTATCTGTAGATTTCGTATTATAGAGTAAAACTAGGTATATAAACAGACCGAGGTATAAAAACGGAACCCCAGTGATTTAAAAAGAACTAGCAACTATATCCATGTGTTGCCGTATGATATTTGTAGGATTTGGCAGTAATATGATCTTCTATATGATATTTATAGTCTCGGGTTCATGCTTGGCAAATTCTCGGCCTCTTTGTCCTGCGAACGTTTTTCCAAGCTCCTTCGAAACAAACTAGCGAGGTTCAAGCGCTTCTTTCTACGCAGTATTTTGCAGCTATAAAAATATCCATCACAGAGTAAGTAGTGTTTATATAGTATGTATTTTAACGACATTGTACTGTTTTTTGGGAAATCCGTCGCCTAAAATTTTCACGGGTTTTGATTGTGTAAATTTTTGCTTTCCGCATAGAGGTACATGAATGAACCCCTTTTCGGGGTATAAAAACAGATCACTGTGAATAACTTCGTGTGATTCTAGAATGCCGCGAAAAAAAATTAGCGGTTTATAGTCGAAAAGCAGCGAGGCAGGCTTGGTGTGCTGGTAACATGCAGAAGGCCGTCTAGGATATTTTGGCAGCCAAATGTGGGTCAGAAAAGCATCCACGTAGTATAACGTCCCGAATACGACCCTCAAGCGCCATGTCGATGCGAATAAAACTTCCGAAAAAGATTCAATGAAATAAATTGTTTCAAATGTAAATTTTGGGCTCACCTTCAGTGTTCCGATGCCGAAAGTGAATATTATATTTATAGATGTAATTTTGAGTTGCTTATATTTATTTGAATCGGTGGTCCGTTTATGTACTCCAAAGTGGGATTTTTCAAAAAGTTGGATAAAATAAGCAATTTCATAAATGAACGTTTCCAAAATTTTATAGTACAGAAAAAAACAGAACTACATATTAAGGTGCTTTCAATCATTTAAAAGTACACACACTTGATACAAGAAGGAAAAAAGTCCAGTTGCATCGTTTATGTACCTCTTACTCTATGTTTTAATAAGTTTGTGCATTGTATTTTGTAATGAACGTTTTATTTGTAATATTTTTTTTTGTACCGGAAATAAAAAAAGTACGAAGAAGCTAGCAAGAGAAATACCAAAATGGAAAGAAAGTTCCTGCACAAGAAATACGAAATCATGATACAAATTTTCTCAATTTACTAACACAAATCAGCGAAAACGTATGTACTAATGAATTTCAAAGAAGCTCTCGATTGGTTGAAAACAGTAGCAATAAATAGATATACCTGATATACCTGATACATGGAGTATGTGAATTCGTGTTTCGGAGGAATGGGGGAGTGGATGGTCACATAAAAGAGAGAGTGAGGAGAGCAAATGTGGTGATAAGACAGGTGTGGGGGTTGGGAAAGAAGCTATTCGCAGATGATTTTGGACGGAGAATGAAGCTGTTTGATTCGCTAGTGATGAGTGTGCTATTGTATGGAGTGGAGGTGTGGGGGTAAAAGGAAAGTGATGAGGTAAATAGAACGCAGGAGAGGTATGTATGAATACGCATTCATATGAATTAACACGCATTCAAATCGCGCTGTCACAATTCATATAAATATGTCTCAATTTCTTTAAATGAATCAGTGAACGCGATTCATGCGCATTGAAAAATTTTAATACGCCCCAATCCGTATCCATTTTTTCTTTTTTGCTGGGTACATTTTGACAACATATGAGAGCACCGTGAGGACACGGAGCGACCCAAGGACGACCGCCTTCTGCATTTTCCCCGCAAGTGTCTCATTTATATAACGTTTTTATGTTAGCAGGAATTTAGTCATATTTTCAATTTCTAATTTCATTTAATTCATATTTCTGACTGAAATTCATAAAGTTATTAATTTGTAATAGATTTGGAATTTTCCGATCATTTGGCCTTGAAACAACACACTATACAATAACCATTTTTTAAAACCATTTTCTGTCCAAAACACCACCAATTTTATTTTAAAACAATTACACTTACTCAAATCTTGTCTACTACCTTCAATATTTGTCGCAATCACAATTAAATAATTAGAATTGAACAATATACTAAACTTAACCTACAAGCCTATTTACGAGTTTTTGCTTTTTTACTAGTAGATAGATAGATAAACGTTTACTTTTCGGCCTGCTGGCCTTAAAAAATTGACTTGCACGCATGCCCCTACTTTCTCGCTCTGCTTCGCATTGCCAAACTCTGCCTTTGCGGCTATTACCTAACCCTTATCTACAATTTACAATGTTCACAGATTACTTATATCTACTTCCTCTTCTATTTACAATTTTTCCTTCTCCATTGTCCTCCTTCACCGCCTTTCCCTTCCACTTCCACTCCTGTTCCTCCCGTTCCTTTCCCTAACTGCTCCTACCACTCCGGCTTCCAGCTTACTTTCCATATCCGCAATTAAAATCGCAAAAAGCATTGAGCTAGGTGGGCACCCTTGTCTTAACCCCCTATCTATCCAGAATTCCTCCGAAATCCCCTCCCCTCCTCTTACCTTTCGTCTCTTCATATATCTCCATTGCCCTCTCAAGCAGTCCTCTCTCCACTCCCCTATCCTCCATCGATTCTCGCAACCTCCCCCTATCCACCGAAGGAAACGCGCCTTTGAGATCCACAAAAAACGCGTAAACTCTTGACCCCTTCTTGACTAATTCTCTATCCACCACGTGCTTCAGAACGTACATATTGTCGATAGTACTTCCACCTGCCCTGAAGCCTGCCTGCGTCTCCAGCAATATTCCTTTCCTCTCGACATCCTTCCGCAGCCTCTCTGCCACCACCATCGCGTATACTTTACACGCCGTATTCATTAGCGTAATCGCTCTATAATTTTCCACCTTATCCCCATCTCCTATCTTATACAGTGGCGCTATTAGCCCATCCCTCCACCTTCTTTGGAATTCCTTCCCCCACCATACTTTCCTCACTACCTCCTTCAGCCTCTCCCTAACCTCTTGTGTACTAAACAGCCATGCTTCGTTCTTTACACCATCCAGCCCTGCTACTTTTGACCTTATTAACTTCCTTATATGTTTCTCTATCTCCTCGTCATTAAGCTTCTCCATCTCTGCCTCTTTCGTTCTTCTACTCCCATCATCTCTCTTCCTTGCATCTAAGCCCTGAGCTTTTTTACCAATATTAGGTTGCTTTTGATAACTTAACCATCATTTCAGTTGAACGACACTGTATTTTTCTACATGGCATTTACCCAATTTCGCACCCGGAACATCATCTTCATTCGATTGCACTCCGTCAAAAGGTGAAATTGTATGACAGTATTGCACAAATTGAATTAAAAAGACTAAGTCTAAGATTTTGAATCTTTTCATATGTACAAATACGGTGCAAAAGCTTGAAGTCAGCGAATTTACTGCGATGCGTCAGCACGCAAACGCTTTCACATTGGCCAATGCGCTTGAATTCGTGAGGGTAAAATACACACTCGAATTCGCCTCAATTCGTCACGGTGAATTTCAGCAAGTGTTGATATATACAATTTAATCTGAAACAGGAGAACTAACGTGCGAGGCGTATATAATTCATTGTAAATGTTCAGTTAATGATCCCATAGCTCAGTGGGATTACTGCAGTGGACTGATACACTACGGATCGCTGGTTCAGGTCTTGACGCATGCACTTTTCCCTAATTTTTTTTTAATTGACCTTGACTACGCATTCATATGAATTAACACGCATTCAAATCGCACTGTCACAATTCATATAAATGTGTCTCAATTCGTTTAAATGAATCAGTAAACGCGATTCATGCGCACTGAAAAATGTTGATACGCCCCAATCCGTATCCATTTTTTCTTTTTTGCTGGGTACATTTTGACAACATATGAGCGCAACTTTCATACTAAGCGAGAAGCACATGACAGCCGCACATGCGCAAATAAACTTCCGAAAGTTAGTTAAAATAGTCTATTCCTCAAATATTAAAGACAGTGGGGTGAAACTGAGGTTAACCTTTCGGGTATAGCGTTTGCAACGGAAGAAAATGGGTTTCACATTTTAGAGGCGGTGATGGGTGTGTTCAATTGTCAAACATTTTAAATGCTGACCGATGCAAATGTGACGTGCGCAGAAGAAAGGGGGCTTACTCTGAAAAAATCGAAATCGAGGTTTTTACACCTTTCGATAGTATTTGAGTTGCTCTTTTTAATGAAACCATCGAAAAAAAAATTCCGAGCGTTATTATTGCTAATAATTGAGTTGATAGGTACCCGAGAAATCGTGCTTTCGCTCGAGAGCTCGAGATCCCGTGAAACACCTCCCACCACTCACCACTACATCTCCGCTTTTCATCTATACCCTGTCCGTGAGCAGCGCCGCTATATGCGTGAGAATGTAGTAGTAAGTGGAGAGGGAAGATTTCGTGAATCTTCCCTCTCTCCTAAAAGTCGCGTATATCGGGTCGACGATTAGCTTAACAGAATATTCCGGGTATAACCGACGCGATTCCCTTATAAGATCTTTATACCTCTCTTTCTTTTCTTTCTCCTTGGCTGTGACGTTTTTGTCAGCTGGTGCCGAAAATTCGATAACGAACATAGATCGTTTCTCGAAGTCAAGGAGAACTATTTCAGGCCTCGAGTGCGCAACAGAAAAAATCGTCGAGAATATGAAGTTCCAGTATATACGGTACTTCTCATTTTCGACAATTGACTCTATTTCCCTAGGAGCGTTTAGCGCGGCCGTATTTGGGCTAACTCCGTAAGAGTGACATAGATGGTACTAAAGCACTCTTAGTGCCGCATTGTGCCTTTGGATGTAGGTCGTTCCCGCATGAGTTGGACAACTAGATAGTGTGTGTCCTCGATGCTCAGGGTGTGCATGACACGCTCTGCAGCTATCATCGGGAATATGTTGGCTCAAAATGTGGCGACTGTGTGCTAGAGTGGAAAAGACACCGTCTTGACATGCCAAAATGAAACCCTCCGTGCCCAACTTCAATCCGAATGATTTAAGGAAAGCATACGTTAGCTCATACGACATCGACTGATCCTCCAAATTTCTGTGGAAGATGCCGTGCATCCTCTTGTCGAGGAGCTCTTCGCGGAAGTTTTTCTCCTGTGCTTTCTTAATCCGGACCTTCAGGAGTGAGCAGTGGCTCCAATCCTTTTCCAAACAGGACGGGCGTAACTCCTTCATCTTGACACCCCCCCCCTTTTTACTCCAAATTTCCGACAAGCGAAAAAAAGGAGCCTTGGTGGAAGTTTCGTAGCAGTACAGCGTACTTAGACGCGATTTGTAGTAAGAAACGATCCAATTGGGCTATCTTTCGGGCATTCCTCAAAATTTGAACATTCGGGGCATGAAAATTATGAACTACAGGCACACAAGTTTGGAAGGAAATTATTTATTCATATCGATGTAAACATTTTACTACACGCGTGCTTTAATGCTTGCTCTTAAACAGTATATCAAAGTATTTTATTCTATTTTAATGCAGAATATTTTCATTTATTATAAAATCTGTTCAGCAATCAGTCAAAAAAAAATGGGTATAGAGATGTTTTGTACAGATGAAATCAAGACTAGCTTACGAAAAGAAGCGACTTATGATTTTTATCATGCAATTTCAAAAACATTACTACAGTCCGATTGAAATTAAATAATATGAAATCGAATCATTTTCGTTTTCAAAATTGATTTACAACTTTTAATGTTTTCAAAGAATTAGCAAATCGATTTTGCGTATTATTTTTAAAATTCCCTAATATCATAAGGGGTGGAGAAATTGATTTAGAAATATATAATTCGCATTACTTTAATAAACACACTTAACAAACATATGAGTTTTTGACTCATTTTGCCTTCATCCATCGAAATTTCTTCTTCAATATAAACATAATTGTTTGTCTAATAAATCTGAAAAAAGGTTACATACATTTTTAGAAATTTCCAGACAAAAATGCCAGTTTACTCTTATTCGGTGGTATCACTTTTTCTGTACCAAAAGGTTAATAAAACATTAGGGGACATGAAACTGCATAATATACAAGAGTGTACACAATATATATTATTGAAATTTTTTTGACATACTTTGCGTAATTCGTATTACTTAATATTTTCAGCAATATTCGTAAACTGGCCTGTTCACAAATATAAACTTATTCATGCGTAATTTGTATTTGCGAACGTTCTGTATTATTTTACTTTCTTCCCATACGTGTTTTTCTCATTTCTTCCACTTTTTTACATAATATTTGTTATTATTTACAACTAGTACATTATCGCCATGACCCCCCCACCCCTTGTAACAGGTCGGGCGGCCGCCCGACCTGCCCCCACGGGGTTGGCGCCCCTGGGAGTGAGTATTCAAGATGGGAAAGATTTGATGCATTTTGCTTATCCCTGGTATTTAAGTCAAGGCCGCGTGTCACAGCAGCCTCCTCCGCTGCTTTGCACAGAAACGCCCCTTCGCCCACTTCTTCATGTTTCCTGACCATTTTAAGAAGAGTGTCTTGTCTATTTGCAACTTTATGTGCTGTACCCAGAATAATCCTATTGTGAAGACATTCAAGATTCAGTATTCCGCGAACACCTAGGCGGCATGAGATGTAATGTCGCGGAACAGAAGACTTAAGGTGCATGCTTTTGTTCATGTGCACAACCTTTCGCGTCCCGATATCAAGGGATCTGAGCTCGTCCTTCATCCATGAAACTTTCCATCCAAGATACTTTGTTCTTAGCCGACAGTTCGGAAGACCAAATCTGCCGGATGAGATTTTTGTATCTGCTTCGGAGAGTATCCTTTATAGATGTCACGTCCTGAATGCGGCTCTGTGGCACGCCCAGGTATGTATAGGTTTCTCCAGCGCTAAGGTGTCGTATATCGCTTCTGTCGACGAGCTCAGGGTCTTCGGGGATGCCATTAGGTTTTCCTTTCTTCAAATTAACCTTGGCGCATTTCTCCAACCCGAACTCCATTCCAATCTCTTGAGTGTACCCTTCGAAAATTTTTAGAGCTTGATGTAGTGTCTCTTGATTTCTAGCACAGATCCTGAGATCGTCCATGTAAAATAAATGAGTGACCTTATGGTTTCGATCTCCAGGTTTGCCACAGAGGTACAATTCGGAATGGCGAAGTGCGAGAGACCGTGGCAATAATGAGAGGCAAAAGAGAAGAGGGCTCATGGTGTCGCCCTGAAACACACCTCTCTAAAAGGTGACACTGTTAGTGATCACACGATGTTTTCCAGATGAGATAGTAAATCTTGTTGTCCAAAGCGGCATTAATCTCTCTATGCACCTCACGATTTGTGAATGAACCCTCAAGCTTTCCAACAGACAGATGATAAGTCTGTGGGAGGTTGAATCGAAAGCTCTCCTGTAATCAATCCACGCCATCGATAGGAATCGCTAATGGGATGCTGCGTCTTTACAAACGCATCTATCGATGAGCAGGTTCTGCCGACATCCTGATACGCCTTCCTTTGAGCCGCGTTGTTCATACATCTCTCGACACACAGGTCCAATAGTCCGAACCATCCTATCATTTAGGATAGCTGTGAAGATCTCATACAGTGTGTTCAGGCAAGTTATAAGCCTGTAATTCTTAGGGTCGGCTAAGTTTCCCGCTTTCGGCAGGAGCACTGTGCGCCTTTCCACCAATCACTCCGGAATAGGCTCTTCCGAATTTAGATATAAGGTAAAAATTCGGGCCAGATGCTGGTGGGTTGAAGGGAACTTCTTCCACCAGAAGGTCTTGATACCATCTGGACCGGGAGCGGAATAATTCTTCATGCCTCTTGATACGTTTTTCACCTCCTCGGCAGTGATAGGTGGGCATTCCACCTCAGCTGTTATGAGGGAATTGCACAGCTCCTTGAAGCTATTTATGTTCTTTGAATCTTCTTGAAGTGGATGTTGGACCTCGGAGACTTCTCTCCAAAATTCTTCGACTTCCTCTGGTTTGGGCGGATGGTCAACAGTAACTGGAGGATCTTGGAAGAGTCGAGACTCTTATATATATAATTTTCAAAAAAGTTGAACAACCACCGCAGGGTACCACTAAGAGCAACTGCCATCTAAAAAAAAATGTCAATGGCCCCCAGTAGAACCGCGGTAAAATACACCTATGGCCACGCCTCACATCCGTGAGATGGGTGGTCACAGGGTACAACGAAATCACAACGACAGGCCAGCGAAACCCTCGTGTGTCTTGAGGACAAGAAGCGACCCAAGAATGACAGCTTTCTGCATCCATCTCGCAAGTGCCTTGGCATATTTTTGGCACGCGGGTATGGCTTCAAGGTTACGCACCAGTGATACTTGCGCACCTCCGAGAGCACCTATTACAAGGACAATTATTCGTACCGAATATTTTGGGTACAGTCGTTGCAGCTCTCTTTTAAGGTCTTGATAACTCTCCTCTTTTTCTTTCTCCTTTGCAGTGATGCTGTATTCGGACGAAGCCGAGAATTCGATCACGAATATAGTTCGTTTCTCGAAGTTTTGGAGAACAATGTCAGGCCTCGAGTGTGCAACGGAGACTGCTGCCCGAAAATCGTAGTTCCAGAAAATCTGGCACTTCTCGTTTCGGACAATTGACTCTATATCCCTTGGAGCGTTCGGCAGGGCAGGGTCGCGACCAACACCGTAAGAGCGACAAAGGTGGTAATAAAGTACTCTTAGGGCCGCATTATGTTTATAGATATACGTTGTTCCTGCGTGGGTCAGACACCCCGATAGTATGTGTTCTAGGTACTCAGCGTGTGTATGACACGCTCTGCACCTATCACTGGGAACTTCTTGACATAAAATGCGGGCGCGGTATGCTAAGGTGGAGATTACACCGTCCTGACGTGCGAAAATAAAGCCCTCTGTACCTGAATTGAGCCCTGATGATTTGAGGAAAGCAAAATCTTGCTCCTTCGACAAGGACTGTTTTTCTACATTTCTGTAAAAGTTTCCGTGCATATGCTTGTCAAAGTGCTCTTGGTGAAATTTTCCAACCTCCGCTTTCTTTACTTTGGCTTTCAGACGTGAAGCATCTATGTGGAGTAATGCACTTTCTTCACTTCTGATGTTAAAATTCAGGCCAAGAGTCTCGGCAGCTTGCTCCGCGGTTTTGTAAAGGAACGCTCCTTCGCCAATTATCTCGTGGTTTCTGACCATCTTTAGGAGAGGATCCCTGCCATTCGCAACAATGTAATCTGTACTCAAAACAATTCGGTTATGAAGACACTGGAGATTCAGAAGTCCGCGTCCGCCTTGATGGCATGAAATGTATAATCCCGCGATCTTCGGAGAGAATCCTTCACTGATGTTACGTCCTGATTGCGGCTTTGAGGCACGCCCAGGTATGTATAGGTCTCTCCAGTGTTAAGATGTCTAATAACACTTATATTCACAAGCTCTGGATCCTTGGGAACGCCAGTTATCTTTCCTTTCTTCAAATGAATTTTGGCACATTCGTCCAAACCAAAGTCCATCCCAATCTCTCCTGTGTAGTTCTTGACGATATTCATAGCAGTTTGAATTTTGCTTTTACCAGCGGCATAGATCTTCAGGTCATCCACATAAAATACATGAGTGAAATTATGCTCACGCTGATTAGTGTCGCCACAGAGGTATCCAGGAGAATTTCGTACTGCGAGAGATAGAGGCAGAAGTGTGATGCAAAAAAGCAAAGGGCTCATACTATCCCCTTGAAAGACGCCCCTCTGGAAGGTGACGTTGTTCGTCGTCAGACGATAATTCCTAGATGAGATGGTAAATCTAGTTTTCCAAAGAGGCATCAAACTCTCTGTGCATCTCACTATGTGTGAATGTACCTTCAAGCTTTCCAACAGACAGATGATACGTCTATGAGAGGTGGAATCGAAAGCTTTCCGGTAGTCAATTCAGGCCATTGACAGGACGCGCTGGTGGACTGCAGCGTCTTTACAGACACACCTGTCAATCAGCAGGTTCTCTCGACAGCTTGCTACACCGTTTTTCGAGCCACGTTGTACGTACATCTCTGGCCATACAGGCTCAATTCGTCGAACAATCCTGTTATTTAGGACAGCTGTAAAGATCTTATACAGTGTGTTCAAACAAGTTATTGGCCTGTAATTCTCTGGTTTGGACAAATTGCCTCTTTTCGGTAGGAGTATAGTGCGTCCTAACACCAGCCACTGCGGAATGTGCGTCTCCGACTTTAAATATGAGGTGAATATGCGGGCCAAATGTTGATGTATAGAAGTAAACTTCTTCCACCAAAAGTTCTTGATAAAATCTGGTCCAGCACCGAAAAAGTTCTTCGTGCCTCTAAGTGGTTTCTTCACCTCTTCGGCAGTGACTGATGGGCACTCCTCCTCAGATTTTATGAGGCTGTCGCAAATTTCCTTGAAGCGGATGATTTGTCAGTATCTTCTTTCAACTCTAGTGTTTTCGGGATCTTGTAGACCTTTCTCCAAAAAGTCTCTACCTCCTTGGGCTTGGGTGGATTTTTTACAAAAACAGGGGGATGACTGAAGAGGCGTGATGGGTCAGTGAGAAACTGTTGATTCTTCCTGATCCATCTCTCCCTCTTCTGTATCCTCCTCCTTGCGTCAGATAACATCCTTATTTTGTCAACAATATGCTGCTTGATTTGTCAGCAGCTTTGACTTGCTTAGTGTATGATTCAAGGTCCTTAGTTCTTGGGCGAACTTTCGAACCCTTTCCGTGAACGTTCTACCAGATGTTATATAGTCAATCACACATTGAACACGGGACGCGTTCTTTCTTGCCCATCCAATCTTCTTGTTCAGTTGATGCAAGCGTCTTCTTCGCTTTTGATCTATCGTCGGTTTCAGCCTTCGATTTGAATCAGCCAAAGCTCTCGCAGCGCCATGAACTGAGCAATTGATGGACCAGAGTTCGGACTCTTGCGAGATATCTCCACGAAGGGAGGCATCCATTCCAGCCAGATCTTGGGGCTTAAGAGGAACTTGCATGTTGATGTTCCTCCTTGTACTGAAATTGCGATCATCTTCCAGAAGGTGCCTGCTTTCTCCGGTTGGTCTTAATGTCGTTTCATCTTCGTCTGCTGCTTGCTCAAGCAGCGGTTGAGGAAGCGCTCCGCGTACATATCCATTTTTCCGGACGTAGTCGGCTTGATTTCGCAAAGACTGATGCGAAACGTGCTGAAGCTCTGGGTGTTTCTGGCACCACAGAGTATGCATACGCGCCATAAAGCCTCCACGAATTATTTTCAGCACCCCGAACTCTAGGATGATCGGCATTGTTTGCCGATCTATTGTCGGGTGCTCTGCGCGTTCGATCGTTTTGAACCACATCTACAACATTTTTGTGGTTTATTGGTTTCATTGTTGTTCCCACGAGCAGCTAGGGAAAGGGTTCGTCCATCCTTGTAGAGCCCCGCGTGCAAGGATAAGGCTGATACTCTGAGTGGGCGCCGGTATGCCAGAGTCACCGTTAAAGGCACCTCACCCAGGTGCCATGCAGCTTTCGGCACGGTTCTTACACCTTCGCTTAGGGGTTATTCCTTCGGGACCATCCCTGGACAATTGTCCGCGACTGCTTATCAATTATTGTAACTGTATTCAGCAGAAACCCTTGGTACGGGGACCCTCTATCTGCAAACCGAGGACGCGGTCGGTGGCTTTGTCAATAAATAACCGATATATATATATATATATATATATATATATATATATATATATATATATATAACACGTATAATATATTAACACGTAAAACGTATAGTTTTCTTACATCCTTGATTTTGTTCAAGAAATTACAAGTCAATTTATTCACCCTTTTATAAACTTGTTCTCTTTTTAGTAAATATGCATTTTGTCAAATTTTAATACACCAACAAAGTTATACAAAAATTTGAGTCACCTTGAAACTTGTATAAAATTACAATGTTTGTAGACTCGTAGCGAGCCTTTGATATGATTCTTCAACTAGAAATATTCAAGAGGTATTATTGAGGATATTGAGAACAGATTTGTGAAAAAAGATGTTCATCATTTTTTTAATTATAGTTTTGAAGCGATTACGAAAATGAGTGAAAATGAAAAATTTCAATGCAACAGCAGCTTTTCTCCGCTCCTGAAGAATTTATGGCAGCTAAGTTGAACTCAGAGTGGCTTCTTGTTAAAGGCTTAGGACTTCCAGATTCAGGCTCGACCATAAAGCTTCCTGCTACAGGCCTAAACCTATAACCGAGCACATTTCCCCAATTTGTTTCGCACTTTCTGGGGAACCAACTAATTTTTTTACAATACCCGCAACCTAGGGGGATACTTGACTTCAATGAGTTGAATAACAGAGTAATAACACTAAAAATCCCGTCTGGGTTAAATATCAGGGCTCGCTTCAGGTTCTCTTGAAACTTTTCTGTTTTAATTCGTACGTTAGGAGGAAACTTTAAAATACTTTACAACGTACTAAAAATCATTTTATTTCAAAATAAAAAAATATGTATTTATTTGTTTCTACGAGAGAACGATTTGGCATCGACGCGGGTCGAACATTTCCAAATTTATATTTTTGGGCCACCCTAATATATATATATATATATATATATAATTCAGTTTCAGTTTCGATTCCCTTGGAATAGAACCGAAGGGCTTATGACAAAGCCAC
>CAKNXH010063273.1:172771-188017 GCA_932178445.1 Andricus quercusramuli
TGAATCAAAAGCTTTCCGGTAGTATATATATATATATATATATATATGAGATACGAGATAGCCATGTAGCACCTGCATGGAGTTTGAGACGAATGGAAACAGGCTTTGTCATTACGCGCCGCCACCGGTCGGGAAATGAACAATGTAAAAACAGCGCGATATTTCAAACATTTATTTTGTGAAAAACAAAAGCAGCAGCATGTTTTGTTGCAATATACCTGATAAAAACATGAAGAAAATAACAAAAGATAATATATTCTTATATATAAAATGAAAGAAAAGAAGTATTCAGTGATAAAAACTTTTTATTTTTGAGGGGGAGAAGCCACTTTGAAAGAATTTACCCCACCTCACCGCACAGCAGGTAGGGGGGTTGGTAGGTATGTTTTTTTTCGCGAATCGAACAAAATTTTCGAATAAAACGTACGTATTTCATAAAGAAGAATCTGAATCTGTGATAAAAAATGGGGGTTCCCATTTGAAATTACAAAGTTACCCCTACTCCTGTCTCCTGTGGGGAGGGAGAGGTAAATTTGGTCAAAATCGCTTTTCCCCCTCGAAAATAAAAAGTTTTTATTACAGGTATTTTCTTCATACGATGCGTATTTTTTGAGATATTTCGATGTATCAAGTTAAAAAAAAAACCCCAGTATATACACAAGTCTTCAAGGGTTACAAAAAGTTTAATTCTACCGCCGAAGCGCTGCTCAAATTACTCCAGAACGTCTTCGAATCAGGCGCAAAATAGATAAGTTGGACTCAGTCAAAAAGTAAACCACTTATAAAAAATTAAGAATCAGTGAGTTTAGTTTAAAATTCGATACAAAAAAGTCTAGAATTGTTTTAAAACAAACATAACTGAAGTCAGTGACCCCTTGAATCAAGAAAACCCTCCTAAGAAATTCTGCATCAATCCATTGTATAACAATACAATAGTCGAGGAAGAGAACTCAACCCAACCCTACAAGCCGTGTCGCTCACCAGCATACCTGAAGTTCTGCATAGGGTCCATTCTCGAAGGAAAAGACCACCTCCGGTACAAAAAATAAAGGATTGCAATAACATTCCAAGCAACGACAAACTAAACTTACAGGAAGTTTGTACATTCTTCTATTGATGTCCCTTATTTTCTTCACTAATTTATTTAAAACTTCGTCACTAAAGTCTTCCCCTTTTTTTAAAGGGTGGACACCAAGACGAAGTTTCTCGCAAATGCTGGCAGTTTCATGCTTCGCAAATCTATTTCAAACTGTTGAATTAAATAATTGAAACGAGACACACATTTCACATTTGTGGAATTAATCATAATAAATTATAATGGTATATCTTAAACTATTTTCCATCCTAAATAATTGAATTGTCTAATCCTTTGGTGTTTGCTTTCTCCTCAATCCCTGTTTTCAATTTTTGTAACAAAAATGGGAATGAAATAAAGAGGAAGTATCGTACATTTATTTTATAACAAGGTAAGTGGGTCTCATCCGAGACGTAAAAGTATGTCAAGACTCCTTTTACGATCCAAAATCAATATTTTGACCTTTAAAATGATCCTTCGTTTATTCAGCTACCATTTTTTCTTTGCTTACTTTTTTAACGTCAAAGCCAGAGGACTCGAATTTTGTATGGTATGGAGGTCAAAATATAAAATGGACATTAGAGTTACAAAGGAAAACTTTTTGTTATTTTTACGACAGCAATGTTGAAAATTAATCTCTTCTCTCTACAGGCCTAAAAAATAAACAAGTATCAGATCATGCGTTATAAATCTAGTCGAAACGGGTTGAAGCCCGTTGATTTTAGAAATCAGATCCGGTTCTTCAGGACCTTCAGGTTGCTAGTTTGCTGGTAAAAACAGCTGCGCTTACATTAAACAAAGAAAATATTGTCAATTTCCGCAGTCTAAAAGTATGGCAGGTATAAACTCATGGACACATTCTGGAAAAATACAAGTCTTCAATTATACTGAAGGCTGTATTAAGTAGGTATTTCTTTTCACGAGAATATGCCTTTAAGACTGGTTTACAAATTAATTCAGTAATATTGAGGTTAGGTTTTCGTATTCGAAATCATTCTTACCTTCTGACGTTATTTACATTTCTCTCGCAAGGGCAACTTCTCATCATGTGCCACAAATTTTTAGTCGCCGATTGCATTACTTTTTTGCTACCTTTCTACAGGCATAGGAAAATCACAATCCTCATGCCGGTGTTGGTAAAACTTTATTTTTATTACTAGTGGGAAAAGTAAGCGAGATAAGTGAAGTTAACTTGGAGTAAGCGCAATTAAATAGTAACGTCATCTGACAAGAGGTATGGGTACCGCGTTGACAAAGTCAAGGAAAGCCTAAATTTGAAGTCGATAGTCCGTCAATCGATTGAAGAATCTTGAACTTCGCCGTCCCTCAACTTGCTCCAAAGCCGGCTTCCCGTCTTAGTCCAGACGCAGTATATCTAAAATGACCGAGAAATTGTTTAATTGTATGCAAATTGGTATGACTGTTTAATTTGCTCACTTTGAATTGATGTAACTCTTTCTGAAAAAGACATAAAGGAGTCAACATTGGTATACTCATTCTTTGAGTTTGTAATAAAATGATGGCATGGGCAAAATTGGTAAGATTTAAATATATGGACCTGTACTATTGTTTAAATTTTGAACGCCCATATCTGCTTCTGCGTTTGATAGAAAGACGGAAAATATCTGAACAATTTCGGAAATTACTACGAATTCAGTCATACCAGTTAATTTATTGTTCTTTATTCATTGTAGAGTTATTAAAATCTATTTTTGTTTTAGGAGGATGACAATAGACCTATTAGTGATGCAGTAAACTTGGAAGCGGGCGGTCAGCGCGCACATGACAGGCCCGCCACAGACCCAAAAGCAGGCGTAGACACTGTGCAAGGTTTATGGGAATATAGCTTCAGTCTCCCCCTTTGCACCGTATCTACGCCCTTAAGTACCAGTTTCAGGTCTATTGTCGTGCTATTCAAAAAAATAGACAGCCATAACTTTTCAACGAATAAGGGAATAGAAATTAAAATGGTACGACGTAATAATTTCCTAAAATTTGCACATTTTTCCCGTCTGTCTATCGAACGTAGAAGCAGAGATGAGCGCTCAAAATTTAAACAACTGTACAGGTTCATATAGTCAAATTTCGCAATTTTGGGCCACATCATCATTTTGGTACAACTTCAAAGAATAAGGACACCAATTTTCACACCTTTATTACTTTTTCCAGAAGCGTGACATTAATTACAAGCAGGCAAACTAAACAATCATCCCAATTTCCATAAATTCAAATAATTTTTTGGTAATTTCAGATATACTTGTGTTTATCAGGTAGGTAAGTATAGTTTCTTGTAGGAATTTTTTCTCTAACACTCATTCGTTCAATGAAAAATGACTATTGATTGTAACGCGATAAAATGAATGATAACAAAAGCTCTGTTATCTTGAAAATAATTAACTTTAGAAGAACAGTGTTTACTAAAAAAATGTGTATTTGAGTTTGCACTTGCAAAAGAGTGTTACCTTTTTTTCACTCATAGAACACTTTTTTGGTTATTGATGGAAGTATTTGTTGTCACTTATTTTACAATTCAAATAATTTTGTGCAATAGATATTTGTCGGAGCGAAAAAATGCCGCAACAACTATTGTTTCTCATGAGCTTGTCTAACAAGAGAAGAAAAAAGTTTCAAAAATTTCAAATTTCAAATGTTTAATATATCGTTTACACAAAAACAATTCATCGCGAATATCTCGAGAGTGGCACATTTATCAAAACTCTGTTACACAGTTTTGGATTCTGGAGATCATTTTACATAAGAATAAAAAAAATTGAGTGGAGCTCATCGATCCGTCGGAAATGGGGTTGGCGTCTGGAATATCTGCGGTAATTAGACAAAATATTGTGTGCAACGTGTTGAAGATATGGGCGATTCAATCATGTGATTGCGCTGTGCGAGCCTCTAGTAAACACAGCAAACTTCGCGTTCGTTTGTAATCGCCCATTCCTCCCATACCATGCACACAACACACCCCTGAAGAAGAAAACAAATTTGAGTTTTTTTTTGGTTTAGCAAGAATCGAACTTTTGAGAATGGCAAAAGGACTGACCGCTGAAGAACGACACAGGGTTAATTAATTGAGTAATTAATTACTTAATGTCTCTGTTTGCTGAATATTTGAAAGTACATTTTTTAAACCAATGTAAGCTTTGAAAAAGACAAACTGTGCGACAAAATTGCACAAGAAGGCTTAAAAAGTATTACGTTGCTTAAGAAACTGTTTTTTCAAAACAAATACTAAAGAAAATCAATTTGTGAAAAATAATTGCACAAAAACAGTTAAAATAAGAGAAATATGTTTTCAAATAACATAATAAAACGGCTTATTGAAAACAGATATATGTAAATTGAAAAATAGGGAGAAAAAAAGGAGACATCCAAACAACCTCTGTCACACTTTTTTATTATTTATCCGTCTTTTTTATACTGTCAGGATGGAAACTAATAGGGAATATTTGTATGCTATGCTAATAATAATTGAAAAGCAGAATTGAAATTAAATGTTATTAATAAGGAATTATTAAGACCATTTAAATTTTTATCTTTAAAAATTTCTCAGAACTGATTTTATGAAAAAATAAATAAAATTTCTAAACTTTAATTGACATCTCAATCAAACAATCTTGAGAGTTCATTTGACTGTTAATCAGTTTGAAATATCTCATGAAATCAAAATCAAGAAAGCTTTAATTTCAATCTATGATGAAGATTTATCTTCTTGTAATTTTTTTTTTGAAATCCAGTAAAAGATGCAATTTCTTCTTTCCAAAAATTATTTCTAATCACATTGAACGAAATTAAAATTTTTTCTTCTCCAGAATACTCGTATATTCACAGATTTTAAAACACGACTTTCTGGTTTGAAGACAAAACTAGACTATCATACGCGCGCACATGCACGCGCCAACTTTTCGCTTACCTTTCATCATTTACCCAATTTTTGAAAAATTATTTCTTTATTAAAAGATTTTACTACTCAAATTATTGCTGAAAATAGATTCTGAAAGAATATTTTCAGCGAATCCACGTAACTTCCTCATCTCTAGTAACGTAGGATTATTTCATTTATGATTACTTTTATTAACAGTAAAGTGTAACAGCGTCGGCTATTCTCCCCACTTCTTCATCTAGGCATGGGCCTTAGCGTTTCGTGCATGTTTAACGCATCCCTTGTGTAGGGAGTCAGTCTGCTTCCTACCGCTTAGCAGTAAAGATCAATGTTAAATAAAGAAGTCCTGTCTCACAGTTCAGGCATTTATGCAAAGAAAAGGTCTATTATTCTCCAGACCATTACCAAATTGGCGATCCTGTCAGGATTCCGTTCACGATATCCTGGGGAAGAAGCATCTACGGAACACCCTCAGTAATTTCAAACAACGAGGATCTTGGACTCGAACCAGGACTCTACGGATTCTGTTCGCAGCCCAGGCAACGACCATCAGAAGCCGAAACTCTTAAGGCATCTGCGGAACCTTGGTAAACGATCTGACGATCATCCCATCCCGGAGAGACCCCGTTGAACCACGCGATATGCCTCTGAAAGAAACACATCATCGAGCCACGCCCGGTTCAACCGCATAGCAGCAGGATGTCTACGGCCGTCGCAGTACAACTGCTATCTACCTGGCTGACACGGAACGAGACGAGAGGAGAAAAAAAAGTGAGCATTGTTTTAGTTTTAAGCTAGTTACGAATCTTGTTCAGATATTTCCACAGTAGATAAGTCCTTCTCGCATACGCCGAACGGTGTTTAAATTGCATCGGCGTTTTCGATAAGACTAAGTGAGGAAATATTTTGGTGAATAGGCTGGCGTCTGCAGGTACGACGTTGGTACTTCACGTCCTCTATCTCCTTTAATAAACCGACGACCTACTCTGATTTAACCTTGAGGCATTGTTGTAGCACGATCCCGCAAGTAAAGGGTTTGAAATATACCAAATATTGTAAAATTAGTAACGCGATTCGCGACACTTACGCCCGACACTCGCAATTAGGACAAACTTGCGTTTCACGCCTATAGGGAAAATCTTAGCACACAATTCCACGCACAAACAGACACTTCTTCGGATTCTGATAGCAGTTCAATCGGATTAGACAATCCGCTTAAAACCGCCCCCACCATGTCATCAGAAGATTCTAGGGAAAATTTGAACAGTGAAACCACGGATCCACTATTGCTGATCCTGAGTAAATTACAATTAATCGAGAATGTGCAACAAATCATAAGAGCCGACATGAGGATGTTAAACACCGAAAATTTGAAAAGAGCTAACGAGATAAGAGATCTCGCTAGGATCAGCAATGCCCTTCTAACAGAGGACGAATCCCATCGGGAACATTAATCTTCGGACGAGGAAGCAGCACCTGAAACAGCTAAAAGAACCATTCGGCCCGCTCCACTAGCCCCAAATTCCTTGGAAGACGGGACGTGCCAGTCAACGCCAATCGCTCATAACAATACACCGAGAAGCGAGCCGAACAGCAGTGTAACAGCAATGCACGCAACAGGAACCTTTGGGCCCAGCGACCAACCACCGCATTCCATGACAGCCGATACCAGCCAGTTGCCTGTAACCCCGCACGACACTAGACAGAGCTGTGACGCAGCAGCGAGACAACCGTCGCATTCGAGCCAGGCGCCTACATCCGTGAACGATGCCACACACAGATGCAACACAGAAGGAAGGCAACCCTCAAATTCCTTCACTCACACAAGTGCGAGTCACATGCCACCTGCTCATGTTACCGCACAGAGAGGCAACCTAGGAGCGAGGCAACGAGTAGCGATAGAAAATTTTGAACCTCTCTCTCAGGCAAAGGAGATTATCCGCGCGGTAGAAGTTCTCAACGGACAGGATGACGTTAGTTTTCACGAATTTGTCCACACTGTTAAGCGTGCGAAGCTCAGGTGTTCTCAACCAAATCTACTACTAGATTATATCATATAACTGAAAAAATAATTGAGAATGCTAAAAGAGCAATTAGACAACTGTTCCATAAACAGTTATGAAAATCTTTACAGTGCCCTTAGGACGAATTTAGCAACTACAACTACCTTGGAAACTTGCAGAAGCAGATTAGAAGTTATCAGGCAAAATAACGATACCGTGCAAAATTATAATCAAAGATTGAGAAGTGCCTATAACGAGTTAATTTATACAACTCAATCGGAATACTCGTTCGGAATAGAGCGCAAATTAGCTCTACAAATGGAAGAAAAATCTGCTGCTAAAAGAAACGGAGTGAACCTCCGAGAAGAAGTTAGTAATCAAGTGCGACCTTTGAAGCCAAGATCTTTGAATGAAGCTCTGAAGGAGGCACTTGAAGCAGAAGTGTGGTGCAGAGAACGTCTCCGTACGAAAGTCTTGATGGCACATTGACCGCCACAACCCCACAACAGCAGACTGCCGATGAGAAGTTCGAGACCGCCCACAACACGAAGCCGGCAACCACAAATGCGGAACCAACCCTCCGACGTTCCTAACCATGGATTGCGCGTACAGCAAAGAATGCAAATGACCTGCAACTATTGTAAGAAACCAGGTCACTTTGAGAGACAATGCTCAACTAAACTTAGGCAACAGGGTTTTCACAACAGAGCAAACCAGAAATTACCACCGGGAGTGAGGAATATTCTGGATGTGTGGGATTCACAAAACCCATGAGAATGTTACGAAGTAACAGAGGAAGAACAAAACCAGATCGACCACTACGAGGAATCTGCAGAGTTTCAGCAATCAGCGGACGATTACAATCCATACATAGAAGACACTCAGACGAAAGTTCCCACAGACTGTTAGCTGATTCCGGAGCCGCGATAAATCTTTTCAAGAAATCGGAATTCCCAGCAGAAATAACATCATTTGATATGAAAAAAAGTTTTGCCATGGGAAGAGATATACATCATTCAAATCAAGCGGTAAGATTACCATATTTAGGAAAACTGCATCTCTTCCATATAATTGATGACGATTTCCCCTTACCAGAGAAAGGTATCATCGGCCTACCCTTTTTTAACACGTTTGGTAAATATCATTTGAGTAAGGACTTCCATTACGTAGACAAGAAAAAGTTACCCCTTTATGAAGATGGTACATTTTTACCTGGTAATACAGCACAAATAACACGGATGAAAGTAATTGAGAAAGATCAAGATATTTAAATAGAAAATCACAAATCAATCCCTGACGGCGTTAACAAAATACAAAACAAAGAGTTAGTAGTACCCCTGTACAATTATGGCAAAGACTTGTTGATAATACCACAAAAAATCGAGTACGAAACAATAGAGCAAATTAAAGAAACGAATTTCTGCATTACTTCAGAGGAAAAAAACCAGGTAAAAAGGATTCAAGATTTATTAAACAAGACTAGATTGAAGCACGTCGAAAAAGCGGAAGCTCCTTAATTGTGGAAGATAATAGCAGAGTACAGTGATATTTACAACCTCGAAGGAGACCCGTTTCCATGTACCGATCTAGTGGAACATGAAATCATTTTAAAGACCGGGAAAACAGTAAATTTGAAATCATATCGTCCTCCTGAATGCCATAAAGAGGAAATAAAAGCACAAATGCAAAAGTTGAAGGAAAGAGGTGTCATAAGAGACTCAAAATCACCGTTTAATTCACCGATTTGGGTTGCCCCAAAAAAGGAAGACGCGTCTGGTAAGAATAAATGGCGAATAGTAATCGATTTTTGCAAGATAAACGAAGACACAGAACAAGATGCTTACCCACTGCCCATCATTGAGGGCATCTTGGACCAATTAGGGAATGCAAAATTCTTTTCAGCCTTCGACCTCATCTCTGGATTTCACCAAATCCCAAATAGTGAGACCTCGAAAAAGTATAGGGCTTTCTCAACACAAGAAGGACATTTTGAATTTAACAGAATGCCCTTTGGTTTCAAAAATGCTCCCGCTACTTTCCAAAGGATGATGGACAATGCCCTGAGAGGATCGGTAGGAAAAAAATATTTTGTTCACCTCGACGACATTGTCGTATTTGGCTCATTTTTGAAAGAAAACAACGAGAACCTAGTAAGCCTATTGGACAGACTGAGAGAAACGGAATTAAAACTTCAGCCTGACGAGCGCGAATATTTATGCCCGGAACTCGAATATTGAGGACATTTGTTAACTGAGAACGGCGTAAAACCTAACCACGCAAAAATACAGGCAGTACGAGATTTTAAACCACCACAGAATATCATCCAAGTTCAGAGCTTTTTAGGACTCGCAGGGTACTATAGCAAATTTATGAAAAATTTCTCTCAAAGTTCTAAGCCTCTTACAAATCTAACACAAAAGGAGACAGACGCATCCAATCACGGACTAGGTGCAATATTATCCCAAAACGGTCATCCCTGCTGTTACATATCAAGGACGTTAAACAAAGCCGAGATCAATTAGAACACAACTGAAAAGGAATTGTTAGCAATCGTTTGAGCATGCAAAAGGTTAAGACAGTACCTTCTTGGAAGAAAGTTCACAATCCAAACGGACCATCAGGCGTTAATATGGCTACACAACGTGAAAGGTCCATCTTCACGATTGTTACGGTGGAGATTACGTTTGGAAGAATACCTTTACACTGTAGAACACGTAAAAGGAAAGGAAAATTAAGCTGCTGACTGTCTATCTAGACAATTTCTAGTTCAACAGAAAGAAGATTCTCTACAAAATACACCAGAAGAAGTTGAGCTGGATGTGGAAAGAGAAGAGGAATTAACAGGACAAGTAACATACGGTACGTCCAGAGAGGAAAATGTGTTAACACAGCCGTCAACAAGTTCTTCTCTTCGTCGCATGGATGCAGATCTACTCATCTCAGATGACGAATGGTTAACGGACGGAAGAGAAAATTTGCACAGAGAATATGAAAAATGGATTACTAATAGGAAACCCAGTAGAGAAAATGTAAAACCTAACGCAGGTGGAAAGCTCTGGCGAACCATATCCAAATAACGAAAAGGAAGTCAGGAAACATCCTTATATAAGCTGCCTCCATTTAATGAGACCGAGTGGCTGAAAGTGTTAGATAAGATAAATAAATATGCTATGACCTCTAAGCTAACTATTTCACGATACCACTTTATTGACCCAATGATCACCCCTTCAGAAAAACTGAAAATAAGGGACTACTTAAACTTCTTGAGCCACAAATATGAAGATCAGTAGTTCCACACGTGCTACATACCACGTACAGAACTTACTGAAGAGGAAAAGGGATAAATCATAAGAGAATCACACGGATAAATTACTGCTCAACACTTTGGGGAAACAAAACTATCGAACGAGTCAGAACCCTTGGAGAATGGAAAAATATAGAACAAGAAATTATTCATTTTGTTAAACGATGTCCCGTATGCCAATTACAAAACACGGTAAGAATTAAAAGGCAATGTGAAGCAATCATCCCGGACACGCCTGTCAACCCTAACGACAAAATAGCCATGGATATCTTCAGTCCATTGCCTTTGACTATATCAGGGAATGAATACATCGTAAGCATACAAGATATAATCACAAAAAAATTTGATCTTAATACCTCTGGAAAACACGGAATCGGAAAGCATTATAGAAGGGTTATTTGATCATTACATATACCTACTCGGCGCACCTGAAAATATCCTAACAGACCAAGGACAAAGCTTCATATCTGAACTTGTACAGAACTTTGAAAACCTATTTAGAATTAAACATATTAAAACTACAGTTTATCACCCACAGCAACGGAGCCCTCGAGAGAGCCCACTCAACGATTAAGAATTTATTAAAAACAAGCATCGAGGACCATGACACTGAATGGGATCAAAACCTGAAAATAATCTGCATGGCGTACAACACTATGAAGCATGACGGTACAGGATACTCACCCTTCCACCTGACCTTTGGTAGAGAGGCCAATTGGCCCTCAATGCTAAGCACAACACTTAACGTCAAGTATGAAGAACTACTTGACCTATGGAAGCGTAGACATGAACACTACCTCAAGAAAGCTAAGGGGAAAATAGAGACACAGAAACTGTAGTATAAAAAACTGCAAGACTCGAGAATTGTCATACGGCAGGGTACCTACGAACCCGGAGATTTTGTTAAACTTATTAACAACCAACAATATAACAAACTCTCTCCCTCATGGAAAGGACCAGCAGTAATTGTAGAAAGACACGAAAACAAGAACCACACTATATTTTTAACATCAAGCGAACTAGGATACACGCCAATCAACTTATGCCTTATTACCAATAATTTTGCAGATGAATTTGGCACTATTACTCTTGTGGCAACTGAGTACAGTCGATGCGGAGGTCATCACAACTAACCTGGACGGAGTAATGATCTATTCTGAAGAACTAGGACAAGCCAGTCTGTATCATGAAACGTGGAACCTAATACTTGGAGTAGGTACAGATAATATAGAGGAACGATTCGTCTCATTGCAACAGGTTTATACGACTGTGTCAAACCTATGTAATGACTGCCGTGAAGAATTAGAACTCAAGCTGATCAACTCGCGTATAAAGCGTTTAGAAAACAAGAAAAATCTGCTGGACCAGCTATTAGGTAGAACACGTGTTAAAAGAGGATTTTTCAATTTTGTAGGTGACATTTCGAAAACACTTTTTGGTACTATCAGTTCACAGGATATGACCAACATTAACGAAGAACTTGATGAATTGTTTAACAACCATAAAATACTGTCACAAAGCATATCCAATCAAACTAGAATCATTAAACTCTTGTTAAGCTTAGCATCTGATGATTTTAAGACTCTCGAGTTACACAGTCAGGAAAACGTTAAACGACTGAAGTAGCTGGCGAACGGAACAAACCGAAACACCCAAAGTATCGCGATTTCAAATCAAATGACGGTCTGCATGATGATAGGCTATGAGTTGAGTGAAGATATGAACTTATTGATAGATGCACTAAATGACGGGAAACCCGGAATAATTCACCCACAACTTCTGACACCAAGAATCCTAATAAGCGAAATGAAAGAGTTTGAAGATAAATTTAAGATTAAATACACCATTCCGTTGAAGAAGTCTAACTGTCAACATATTATCGACATCTCAAAAATTAACGTGGCTATTTTAAAGAATCGGTTTGTCTACAACATTCATATTCCTATCCCAGAAACAGAGACTTACGAAATTAAGCATTTAATACCTGTTCCCAAACAAATCCGTTGTGTCTTCCTGGCAATAATTTCAGACTGAGTACCTACTAGTGGGACAGGGACACACAACATACGCACCGACCGACAAAATATCTTTAGATAATTGTAAACACTATGGCGAAATTAAAATGTTTAAACGAATGCAACCCACTTACTTGATGTCAGAAACGCATAGTTGTGAAAATAGCATATTAAGAACGAGTGTTAAAAGTATCAGTGACGAATATAAATATTCCCCCTTTAAAATCATTAACATTGCTTTTATTCCACTTACGAATGGATATATTTTGATCCCCCATGAGGGTCCAAAGAAACTTGTAAGCAAAGACAAATGTATACTTAACGGATTGAATATTGTATTAAAATTAAGTTCAACGAATACTCTCGTCAAAGAAATAAGCTATAGAAAGAACTTATCGCTACCATATACTGATGATCAACTAGATTCTATAAAAGATAATTTTATACCGCTAACTCAGGACATTAGGCCCTTTAATTTAAATAATCTTAAGCAATCGGTCGATGACATTGAGAACGCAGTAGATAAAGTCAGTAGGGACAGACGGACACGTACCTGGAGTGAACATGCGACTGACTGGGTACACTACCTAGGTTACGTTGCTATTGCAATTGTCATATCGTTCATAGGAAACAAATGCAACGTGCTAGCACTACTCTCTCAATGTATATCGAGAAGAATTTGTTTCTTCTGCGTCAAAACTGAAGTCACTGCGTCTCCAACGATACATTACACCGCTGCTCCTATTTTACATGATAGAGATATGGATTGTAGAATTAAAACTACTGCTGTTAAAATAAGACCTATCAGAAAGGTTTAGAGACTAAACTTGATTCAAAAAGGGGGTTGTAACAGCATCGGCTATTCTCCTCACTTCTTCGTCTAGGCATGAGTCTTAGCGTGGCGTGGATGTTTAACGCATCCCTTGTGTAGGGAGACAGTCTACTTCCTACCGCTTAGCAGTAAAGATCAATATTAAATATAGAAGTCCTGTCTCACAGTTGAGGCATTTATACAAAGAATATGTCTATTATTCTCCAGACCATTACAAAAGGGCGAGACATCATTTGAAGATTTCATGTGCACGGCTTAACCTGCGTAATGAATCCGGAAACAAATGTCGATAATAATTAATACAATTATAAATTTGAATACTAATAATGTGTCGTTGAAAATTGATCTCGTAATTATGAAATGCAGATCTAAGAAAATTCATGGAATATATCATGAATGAGGACGGCGTGGTGGTGCAAATATAGACATGAAAAAGTTCACAAAATAAATTATGATACCCTAAATACAAACGATACATCATTAACATATTTATGAATAGCGCATCAAGATATATTGATAAATCATTGAAATATATTGCTTCTGCAGGTATAAGTTATGTATTTAATATTGTGAAAAAAATTCTTTTTTGTACGTTGCCATTTGCGGGAACTTTTACGGCAATTTTCGTAAATCAGGTCATCAAAATACTACATCGCTAAATAATTAAAACATTAATAGCTATAATTTTGGAAATTATATTCCGATTCGATACTCAGTTAAAAAAATCATAATCATTAAACCATTTCTTGCATTTGAACGTTTAAATAATTCAGAGAAACAACAGCGTAGGCAAATACATCGCTAAATAATTAAAACATATGTACAAATAATTTGGAAGATTGAATTCACATACATCCCTTTCTTCTTTAATGGTTATCTCACTTCTCCATGATTAAGGGAATTAAAATAGAAAAAAAGTGAAACTTCGATACATTAAAGCTGGGAATGCCCTCTTCAAATGTAATCAATAATATAATAAAATATTCACTTTTTCTCAAGTTATAATAAAAAATGTGGAACCATGCATCGAATTCATATCTTTTGTTTATAACATGCGAAAAACAACAGACGAAAGAATGCAGTCACTAAGGTAACCGTCCATATTAGGGAACAATGTCCGTTTTTATAAAACACTACATTAAAAAATTAAAAATAAAAATAAATAAAGCGCGCGAGGTGACGAAGAAAAATTTTCTGTGAATATTATCACCTACATTTACAAACTCATATAAATAAATGTTGCTCTCAAGAGCTTATATTTGAACAAAAATATTTCAGTATCTGTACTTCATATTCCGTTCGAATTGAGCAGCCATGCAACCCTTAGAAGCAAATGCACTCGGTTTGGTTTTTCGAATGTTCTGATAATTTACAGTACTTGCATTTAAAAGTAAGATTATTTATTTGAAAGCTTATGAGTTACAAATGATTTTGGAATTTTTGTTTCACCAATTTCGTTGTGATATTTTTAATAACAATTGTGTGTTCACAATACGTACATCGGCTGTTTCGAAGTCCGTATTCATGGAACGAAGGACCGCGTGTTTCATAATCTACGGACCTGCTCGTTTCCATTGTTTTAACCAATTAATGAGACAGCAATTTCGGAGGTTCCCTTATCCGTTTTTGACCTTGAAATTGTGAATTTGAATATTTATCTATAATTAAAATAAAATAAACATTGTTCTGAACCCATACGTTCATTACGGAACAGGTTATGAGGTAAGTTAGTTACAAAATTTGCACTAAATTTAAACTAACCTGTAAAGTTTAGCATACACCTGATCAATTGGTGGAGAATACTACCTTATCTTACATTGAGGATACTGAGAAATTGGAATTGATAAGGAGTGAAAACTGCCCACAATTTACTTTGGGTGAAAAGAATCAAGCAGGTTCGTTCAAGCATTCTTAATAATATTATTTTTCAAATAATTTTCTTATATATTAACTTAAATACGTATTTTTTTCAGAAAGTAACCCAAGATCTAGTCTTACACTTAACGATGTTTAAAACTGTTGGTATATTCGAGTGGTCAAGCCAATATAGAAATGGACAAGGAAAATAATAATGCGATAGCTACCCGCGTGAAAAAAATTTGCATGGCTCATGCATGGCAATAAACTT
>CAKNXH010063273.1:193017-212447 GCA_932178445.1 Andricus quercusramuli
AAGTTTATTGCCATGCATGAGCCATGCAAATTTTTTTCACGCGGGTAATAAGAGTATGTGAATTAAATGATAAGGTGACGCGTAGACAAATCATAGCAAACGTTAATATTACTGAAATACTTATTAGTTAGATTATTATTGATGATGTTTTAAGCGATGTTGTTTGTCTGAGTGATATGAAATGTATAATAATATAATAGGTATAAGTATGCCAAAAAAATACCTATTATATTATTATAAATGAAATACTTATACTATTATCTGTTGTTAGGAGCTAGTATGTATCCCGACGAATGTTTTGCAAAGGCATTTACTCTTCAACGGAATATTCACCCAAAAAGAAAAAGAAAAAGATAAAGCTGGAAGGTTCGGGTAAACCTAAACTACCCGCAGCAGGAACAGCTGATGAAAGAGAAGATAAACTTGCCAAGAAAAAGCAACTTCAAGAAGAAAAAAAAATTAGCAGAGGAAAAGCAGATCTTATTATGGAAAATGAAAGAAATAACACAAAAGATCAAGCAAGAAACCAAATAATATAAGCAGCTACCAGAAAGGCTCTTCATATTTTTATGTTTTTGAATTAATAACTATAATGTATTACGAAATTCTGATAATTTTTTCTAGATATAAATTATTTATTTATTGTTTATAAAAAGATCAATAAAGCACGAAAAGTTAAAAATTTAATTATTTTTCGATTCTATTTACCTGTTTCATAATACGGGCGTAGCACATGAGACACCTGGGACATGACCCTAAAACGGTGTCTCATAGTAAGGACACGGTGATTACTCCCATTTTTCCTTTAAATAATTTTGTTTTAATATTGTTTGTATGAAATCACTTCGGCTAATACTTTGGAAAGGATCAAAATTTCGAATAATGTAAGGATTCTTAATATTTGAGCTAATATTTATTTCAAAAAATCAAATATATCTAGCCTGTCATCAACATCTGTCTTATAATACGGCCGATTACCTTATTGGACCGTCCGATTTTCAACGGTATTTTAAACTTTAATCTAGAGAGTCTTCCATTTTCTTCTCTGAAGCATGCAAAAAGTGGGATGCAATAATCGTGAATTGGTCACAAACATTAAAAATAATTATATAATGGAGATATGTATTATACATGAATACACTTTGATTAAACAGATTATATATAATATTAAATTATATAACCTTAATGTAGGTCAACAATTCATGTTATTTGAAAAAAATTGAAATTCAATCTTTATGTGGTTTAATATTGTGAAAAAGCAATAATTAATTAATTCATCATTTTAAGATATAAAAATCAATTAAGAATTATTTTCATTGAAACATATTCACATATAATGTAAAAATCTGAATTCAGATACAAATTCCACAACATCACAAACATCGACAAAAATTACATAATTGAAATAGAGGTATTTTAGATATAAATAAACTTTTATTATATAAATTATAATCAATATCCAACTACATAACCTTGAAGTAAATAATAAAATTATGTTACTAGTTAATAGTTAATTAATCAGTTCACAACATAAAAACATTAAGCTATAATTTCCATCGAAACATTCAAATAATGTTCACTTTGTATTTCTTTCTCCATTTTAACTTCCATTTCTGAAATTTCAAATTATTAATTACCTTTTTAACTAACTCCAGAATTAAACAATTAAACAATTATTCTCATTCAAACATTCAGAAAATTTTTACTTTATATACATATTGGTGAAAATATAGTGCTAAATAAGATACATTCTATTCCCAGAGGATTTTTTTTAATTCTGGGGGTAACGCCATATTGAATATTGAATCGACATTTCCGGAACCGATGATTGAATTTTGTTGAAATCTGGAGGCATTAGAGGTGAAATTAAACATTTTTGAGCTATGAAATTTTAAATAAAAAATTGTGCAATTTTGCCTGAGAAAAGTCAAAACAAATTATTGATTCAATTTTTCGTGGAATTCTCCCCTTTCAATTTTGTTACATTAAGATATAAGAATTCCTTATGAAATCACCTTTCATTAAAAAAAAATTGATGGAGACTCTTCTTGCTTAGAGATATCGTCATTTTAGTGAGACCATTCGCTGCGCTGCACTGTGCTGCCCATGCCAGTGCGGCGACTCACAAACTCATTACAAACTTGTAATGATATTTGTTATAAACAATTTCTATTCTCTGAATATCATAGATTATAATTTGTAAAGGATATTTCGGCATTAATATCAATCATTTTTAACGACAAAGTGATACTTGATTACAAAAATGTGTCTCTCGATATTATTCGTTAATTTTAGGAACAAATTATGTAAACAAATTCCCAGTGTTTACATTCTAAGTAAAAAAAAGTTATCTCCTAAGTGTCCCTATATTATAGCGGCCATTCACAAAATACGTGACACTCTTTTCAGGAATTTCTGACCACAGCCCTCCCCCCCCCCCCGCCCGCGTGATTCTTTTTCCATTGTTCTTAACATGGAGGATGATACTTCGACAGACTCCCCTCCGCCCCTAAACGTATCAAGTAATTTGTGAATGACCCTATATTGACAGTAAAGTTTGATGTTGAAAATATATTATTCGATACTACTTATTACACTGAGAGACACATTATATGAACAAATGATCACGTTGGACATTAACAGGCGTAAAATCATGTCACTGCTAACACTTTTACAATTAAGAGATGACATTATTTTTTGTTGACTTCAGATGTTACTAATGAGAACTTTTTTTGCATAATTTGTTTCCGATATTAACAAATAATATCGAAAGACATTTTTTTTGGATCAAGTATCACTTTTTCGATAAAAGTTAATAATACAAATGCCCGAATATCCTTAACTAATGAGCAATCTATGATATTTAGTGTTTCTTAATGGAACTTGTTTATAATAATTATCATTACACCCAACTTTTTTTTCAATTGAAGCACCTCTCAGTATTAAACCGAAGTCACGCTGACGAGGCATTTTTTTTCAAGATGATACAAAAAAATGTACAGCTTCTATCCGTTGTGAGAGGCTGCACTGGCATGGGCAGCATAGCGCAGCGAATGGTCTCACTGAAATGCCGATATTTCTGGAACCAGAAGAGTCTCCATACATTTTTTTGCAGGGGAGAGTGGTGCTAAGTCGGCACAGTAAGAGTTTTTGTCGAAAACAAAGGGTAAACCGGGTTTAATGGCGCTTCAATGACTTTGGCCCCATACCACGATCCTTCAACCACAATTGTATGTCGTTCGGAGCAGTGTGGAGTGATTTTTGCGGTCGCAATGCAGCGCAAAGTGAAGAAGTCGATTTTTGCTATTTCTCAAAATGGTAGACTCAAGCCGACACCCCCTGGTCCGGAGTCGTTACATAATTTTTTACGCTCAAATGCAAGAAAAAGTGCAGGTTATGAAAGTTTGAGGAGGAAATGGACAATCTGAAACTATGTACAATGAAAAAACATTCAGAGAATAGAATCAGCGTAAAGTAAATGAGGATGCACAGAAAATAAAAGGACACCTACCAGAGACAAGCGGCATGCAATCAAAAATCAACCAAACTAAAAAAAAGCCAACAAGAGACGAGTGAAATGGAATTGAAACGCAATGAAATAAAATAACACACATATAACAACAAAAGCAATAGAAAAAAGGTGCCGACTCAGAAACACCCGTCTTGTGCCGACTCAGTACCACTACGAATGTTGAAACATTTCTTACTATTACACACAAGAAACAAATCCGAATGAAAAATCGACTTTATCAGGCGAAAGCACACCGAAAACAGAAACCAACGCACCACGAAGGAATAGTAAGGAGTAGTATCCCTGTAAGTGGGGAGTGGGACGAGCGACGTCCAATAATTCGTTAATGCTAGCTACGAATGAAAACTCTTATGCTGCCCCGTTCACATGCGCACTGGCGGTTGCCATGCCATCGATGTCAACACGCGTTTGAAGTTTCGAACTTTTGTATTGAACGAACATAAACAAACGAACATAACCTACATGTGCATCGAGATGTCAAAAGGTAACATATTGAGTGGGTATAACATGTGACTGCGAAAACAGCTCTGCGCATGTGCACGGGGGAGCGTACGAGTTTTCATTCGTAGCAAGCATTAACGAATTCTTGGACGTCACTTGTTCCACCTCTGCTCACCAAACACATAGGGTGATACCACTCCTTACTATTCCTTCGTGCAACGCACTCAATCAATTGATATTTCCAAAATATTTACACGCCTATAGCTACTTCACAAGAATGAAAGAAAATGGAATTCCGTTTGCACGAAAAATGTACACCCCGCTTAAGCTGTCAAGTGAAAACTACAGTGACAATTGTCCGCATAAATTACGTCCATGTTGACCGACCTATCATACGGCAAACAGGTTAAGCCGTCACATTCGCCATCTCTGAGAAACGCAAGGGTGCTGACTTAAGGCGCTTCGTCAGGCTTGATTCTTAGCCCATGTGTTACAAATAACATGTTTCCTCCTACAAGGATGAATTGTTCGATGTCATATTTTAACCAGCTAATCTCAATGGCACAATACACACCAAGACAATCTCCTTTTTTTTAAAAATTGGTCTTGTTTTTTTTTAACTAATCGAAAATGTGCTTCATTTATGCGCCCGGAAACGAGCAGTCCGCCACTAGGAAAGTACCCACGGTGAAACGAAATCAGGCGCTACGAATTCGCAATAACACGATATTGAGCGTGAAGTGTTTCGACGATACTTGAACCCAGGGTGTCGGTCGTAATTCAACCGATCTTCCTATTGTTAGAGCGTTACAACGATTCGAGCCGATTCAACGAAATTGATAATTATTAAAATATTAAGAAATTGAATTTCAATGTGCTGCATTAGGTTCATTACATAATGACGAGACGATTAAAAAAGGATAGAAAAAAATCGGCTAACCCGTTCAATTTCTGTTGGCAGTTTTGGTAATTTTGCATTTTATTCAAGATTACCTTCAATAATGAGAATATTGCCCGATTTTCCTAATCCTTGTTTCTCATTTTTTCTTCAAATTATATCATTTTCAAATTTTATCAGCTAAAAAGAATTTCATCGAACCATGTTTTGCGCAATTTTAGAGATTGTAACAGTATTTATCGTCTGCGAGTAGTATATTAAATTCAATTAGAACCGCTTGAACTTCTTTATTTTACAAGTACAAATATTGCATTTTCAACGACACAGATGAATTCTAACGAAATAATTGAATTTTTGATCGAGAAGATCAATTTTCTCATATCAAAAATACGAATTTTTAATAAAATACATGCATTATCAACCAAATAGTTGAATTTTCAACTGAAAAAATCAATTTTCAATCAAATAGTTCAACAAAGAACATTAATTTCGACCAAAAGGGACGAATTCTCGACAGAAAAAGATAAATTGTCAACCAAAAATTGAATAGTTAAATTTTCAGTTAAAATGTTTAACCAAAGAGATGAATTTAAAAGTAAAATGATGAAATATTCAACAGGATAGTTACATTTTTGGTCCAAAAAATATTTCCACAAAAAAAAAAATGATTTGAAAAACCAGTTACATTTTTAAATAAAGTGATGAATTTTCAACTAAAATGATCAACTTTCAACTAGAAAAGGCTAATTTCCAATCAAATATTTGAATTTTGAACTGAAAAAGATCCATTTTTAACCAATTAATGATTTTTTGTTCCAAAAAATATGAATTTTCAACTATAAAAGATGAATTGTCGACCAACAATGGAATAGTTAAATTTTTAGTTGAAAAAAAATCAACCGAAGAGATGAATTTAAAACTAAAATGATGAAATATTTGACTGAATAGTAACATTTTCAAGTAAAAAAAATTTCACAAAAAAACTCATAAAAAATAGTTACATTTTCTAAACAAACTGATAAATTTTCAACTAAAATGATGAATCTAAAACGGGAATACCTGAATGTTTGAACTATGCAATTAAATTTTCATGAGAAAGATGATGAATTCTGAAACGAATTTTCAATAACATAGTTCAATACTGTAATATACAGTAATATTCTACGTCTATAAATGATGAATCATTGTTATGCAATTTTATAATGCAATTTAAGAAATAATTAAGCACCGTCCGGGAGTATGAGGACACCTAAAAAACAAACCATTAAACACATTCACTCACATTTCGTAGGATATTTTCGGAACAAAATAAGATAAGACAATTTTTTAAAAAGTGTTGATGAGTTTATTAAACTCCACGTCAAATAAGCCCTAATTAAAGTATTTTTGGTAAATAGAGCTCTGACAATATATAGGAATATAATGGTCATAATTTGAAAGTCACGCAAAATGAATCTCGAGTGAAAAATTTTATTCCGAAGATATCCGACGAAAAGTGAGTGCATGTTTTCAAACGTTAGTTTTAGGTGTTCCGATACTCCCAGACTTCAGAGCCAAATATTCTCTCAAAATGGTTGAAATAGGATGATTTTTCAAGAAAATAGAGATATAGTAGGGGAAAAAGATCTTTGAAATAAAATTAATGTAGGTACCATATTGAATTTAATATGATACGCTTTAAATTTCTAAGATTTCAAGGGAAAGACCTTACGGTCACAACCCCTCAAGAAAAGAAAACAGCATTCGTTTACAAATGTAAAATATTAAACCTTAAGTAAGGGTGGATCGTGTGAGTCACTGAATATTCGTGTGTGTGTATATCCTGAATCGCTGAGTCCTGAACTCGTATCGTTTGTTTCATCTGTACATGGCCCTGGGCCGATCGCACCGTTGTACTGTCCTCCTCATTCGTCCATTCGTATGGCCCTGGGCCGATCGTACCGTTGTACTGTGCTCCTCATTCGTCCATTCGTATGGCCCTGGGCCGATCGTACCGATGTACTGTCCTCCTCATTCGTCCATTCGTATGGCCTCGGGCCGATCGCACCGTCGTACTGTCCTCCTCATTCGTCCATTCGTATGGCCCTGGGCCGATCGTACCATTGAACTGTCCTCCTTATTCGTCCATTCGTATGGTCCTGGGCCGATCGTACTGTTGTCCTGTCCTCCTCATTCGTCCATCGTATGGCCCTTGCCGATCGTAATCACTACGCCGAGGGGCTATTCACTCGGAAATCAGACAGTACGATTTCCGAACCTGTCCTACGATCTCATCGATTTCCTATGATTTCCTCGCTAAATAAAATTAATACTGAGTTCACGCTAGGTTTGATGAATTCAGCTTATACCCGTAGTGAGTTCACGTTACGTCAGCGGAGTCCACCTCTCACTTCTCGCCTGCTGAATTCAGAGGAGTTCAGTGATCATCCGCTGAATTCATTGCTCGGCGGTTGAATTCAGTTGTCATCCACTGAATTCACTTTTGTCCTATAAGTTTATGATTCAATTCATTCAATGTTGAGGACATTTAATTCAATGTATAAGACGTTATTATTAATAATAATTCAAAGTTGATGCAAGAATATAAAAGACTCCTGGGTTCGGAAAAAGTCGATTGACCTATAATATTAATACATTTTATTAAAGAGTAGGGAAGTTATTGTAATTTATATATTTTGAAAATCGGTTTTTTATAATAAAACTTTTTTCATTGACATAATTTAAAGTTGATGCAGGAAAGGAGAAGTTGTGTTGATTCGAGTCGAATCGATTGACTTATGATATTAATAAATTTTATTTAAGGAAGCTATGGTAATGTGTAATATTTGAAAACACGGTTTCTTATACTAGAACTTTTTTCTCTAACATAATTCAAAATTGATGTCAAAACGGAAAAGATTCCTTGATTCGAGGAAAATCGATTGATCTATAATATTAGTACACTTTATTGAAGATTAAGGAAGTTATGCTCATTTATAATATTTGAGTCATCTGTTTTGAACAGAAAACCTGTTTTCATCGACATAAATTAATGTTGACGTATGAATATAAAACACTTTTTGATCATAAATTTTCAAATAGAGTAATTCTGACAATTTTCGTGAAAAAATCATGAAGCTGGGAAAGGGATAGGGTGTGACAGAACTTTACCTTCCCCTTTTCCATCCCGAAAAATTATCATTTCGAATACAAAATTTGTTTGTCTGATTTGGCTTTGTGTTAAAAATTTTGTTTTATATTATTTTGTAGTTATGCATTTTTTTTTTTAATTTTTATTTTTAAATTGATGAAAATGAAGACTTTGGTTTGTCTATTATTGAAAAAATAACTATGTGCTTCCTCTATGAGGAAGCAAATACAATTGCTAACGAGAAGCAAAGTGCTCGTGAAATGAGCACCATATAATTATAAATGCAAACAAAGTGGAAACACTCGAGATCGAATTCACAGCTATTTATCAAGTAGTTAAATTAAAGAGTAAATACTTCAATTTTCAACCAAAGAGTTGAATTCTCAACCAAGAAATATTTTTCATTGAAGACAGAAAAGAATTTCCATAAAATTGTTGAGTTTTTCACCAAACTACGTAGATGACATTGTTACCGAATGAGATGAATTAATAATATATAATATATAATATTATATTTTGATAGTTATACATATTTAGCAATATTTAAGCAGATCGAATGATTTTCACATTTAAACAACACATTGATATAGCAAGTTATATAGCAATATAAGTATTATCTGATCGTTTTTTGTAGAATTTGGTGAGGGTTCGCAATTTTGAGTTCCTAATAACCTTCAATAATACCTTGATTATTCTTTGTTATGTTTATCACGAAAATTTTCAAAATTCACTTTCGTTATATTGATATACTTCCTTTATAATAAGAAGTAAACCACGCGTGTACAGTAAAAATATCAACTTGTTTTACTTTTTATAAGTATCAATATTTGTTCTGACGAGATCAAAGTTTTCTAAAATCAATAAGATTTAAAACAAATTGTTAAAGAAATTTATTTATTTTTCAATTTCTCTAATAGACAGCCCACTAATAAATTTAAAAAGCAATAATTGGCTTTATAATGTTTTTTAACCATTATTCATTTTGGAAATTTTTTTTCTCCTCAAAAAAATAATTATAATCTATAACCAATTTAGAAATTTTATATTTGTACTATAGAAATGACAAACATCTTTTTTTCTAAATTCTTAAATAAATGATTTCCGAAATTATGCAGAAGTCTGTTAGTTTTGAAAACTTGTTTCGGAGTCTTGTTATTAACAGTAAAAGAAATATATGGACGAAACTGGAAACAAGCAATTTTAGAAAAATTCGTAAAAACATCAAAATGAACGTTGAAGGCGGTTTTAGAAGTGCTTGAGTCCCTAAAATTTAAATTCCACAATAAATTGCACATGAAAATATTGATTTTTAATTCATTTGATCAAATCTAAGCCAAATAAATTTGAATACACAACCCACCCTTCAACCGCCTTCAACGGGCTTTCACGGTAAACAACGAGACCAATACGCACTCTCTCGGCGCATGCAAACGCTATACGTAGTGTCCGTGCTATAGTTTTGACACAGTCATCTCTTCGAGCAGTACGTAGAGTTCAACTGATTTCGCTGATTTCGAACTCAGTGAATTCAGTGTTCCACTGAATTCAGTCTTGAATTCAGTTATGACAAAATGATTTCATATGATTTCCCAGTGATCTCCAGTGATCTCCAAGCTTAAATAATATTAGAGGATTCTGTTCATATTAAAAGTCGTAGTCGCTGACTTCATCGAGTTCATACTGATTTCGAAGATTTTAGTAAAGTTAAAAGAGCATTAGTACCCTTGATTTCCCTGTGAATAGCCCCTCGCACTACGCTGCACAGTCTTTCTCCTCTCAAAATGCGCGTGTACGATACAAAAAAGTGGGGAGGGCTCGGGAAGGTCACGAGTACGTTTCGAAGTGCATCATGGAAGGGTTTTCGAAGGACTGACTCACTGAATGTACGCGTTCCTCTGACGCAACAACTTTCCCCAAACAACAAATGAAGTCTTGAATATTTCTCGGAACCCTCAACCCAATCGTCAGGTATAAGTCATAAAGGCGCGTGGCCAACTTCCAAATTCGGTTCTACCGAACATGCCCTCCCGTTGCGAGATAAACGAGCTAAACGTAGCCACGTTTTGTCTCGGCCTCAAGCTACTTCTGGTAATAGACACAGCTGAGTGATATTCCTCTTGAATATGCCCTAGGCAGTTTTGACTGTTACGACTCTGATGATACCATCGTTCCCACGATGCACCTCGAGGACCACCGCCAGTTGCAACTGTGTGTAGGGTTGATTTTTGTCGATCACAATCACGATAGAACTTGTCTTAATGCCGCTGTTGCCGTTGTGCCATTTTTGTCGCTTCTGGTGGTTCACTCAAATATTCCAAATGCCACCTCTCCCAAAAGTCTTGACGGGCCTTGAAAACAAATCGCCAGAAAGTGAGACGATTCTCTGAAACAGAAAGAGAAAAAAAAAAAAAAACCTTCGGCAGCATCGTGAGAGGACGACCGACTAAGAGATGTGAAGGTGTTAGTGCGACAGGATCATTCGGATCAGTTAAAATCGAACATATAAGACGGGAATTGAGAATTGCTTCCATTTCGATAGCTAGTGTGTTAATCGCTTCAAAAATGAGCAGCTGACCTCTACGACCCGTTTAAAGTGGTGTTTAAATAATTTTACAGGTTCGCATGAAGAAGTTCATCTTATCATTGCTATTAGTTTAAGGGTAAAGGTAGCTTGATAAAAGCTGATTAAGACGACGACTCCTATCCGAATAAAATCGAACAAATCGCTGCTTAACTTAGCTTATCGAAGGAGAAGCCTTAAACACCTTTATGTATCCCATCGGATTTTGCAACGGATTCGGTCGGTGACGGATACATGTAACACAGCGGTGGACGATTTTTCTGACTTGATTCTCGTGATACAAAAAATGCGCTGATATCGACGATCATTTGCATGTGTGAGAATCGGCCGATACATTTTTGCATTGCCGACTGTGAGGACATAGACGTGTGCTCGAAATCGCAACAGATGTCCAAAAAGTTTATCCTGGATGTTAGGGCCAGCCATGAGGACGTCATTTAAAGAAAGACCCTTGTCTGATTTTGCCGACGCATCAAATACAACCCGCACCTTGGTAGTGTTGCTAGAAGCCTTTGTCACCGAATGATGGGGCCTATAATATCCATTCGTTGATTCGTCATCAATCGGTGGCATATGATCAAGATCGATATATTCTTGCATAACCTTGCCATATTCCTATTTAAGGTGGGGATTTGAATTTCATTTCTACTGCAAAGAATGAAAACGCTTCAACGCAAAGCTCCTCGTTGAGCTCTTCATATTTTGCATTTTTCCCACATATTGTCCCCTCCGAAACTGCAATGCGTAGTGACGCGATCTGCCCCTCAAGTGTTGCACGTTTTTGGGCGATAACGATTATACGCTCCATTTCGATTAATTAATAATTTTTCACTCGTGTCTCTATGAAATGAACACACGCATGGTCAAGAAAATGATGAAAAACTATGTGAACTTATCTTGTTTTTGCAGGTCTTGTCGTCTTGTAGTATCTGGGAGAGTCAAGCTTCCTTCGTGGCAGTGACGTGGCCGATGACAGAGAGAGGGACAAACACTGTGGTCGTATTATTTCGTGAATGGGAGTGACTCACACTCAAATTTGAATATGGTGTAATTTAAAGAAAAAATCAGAAAAAAGGATTAGGATAATCGGTCAATATTCTTAATATTGGAGGTAATCTTCAATAAAATGAAAAATTACCAAAACTGCCAACAGAAATTGAACAAGTTAACCGATTTTTTCTATCTTTTTTTAATCGTCTCTTCATTATGTAATGAACGTAATGCAGCATATAATATTCAATTTCTTAATATTTTAATAATTATAAATTTCGTTGAATCGGATCGAATCGTTGTAGCGCTCTAACAATAGGAAGGTCGGTTGAGTTACGACTGGAACCCTGGGTTCAAGTATCGTCAGAAAACTTCACGCTATAATATCATGTTATTCCGAATTCGGGGCGCCTGTTCTCTGTTCACCGATGGTATTTTCCCGGTGGCGAATTGCTCGTTTCCAGGTGCATAAATGAAGTACATTTTTGATTAATTAAAAAAAAAACAAGACCATTTAAAAAAAAAGGAGATTGTCTTGTTGTGTATTATGCCATTGAGATTATGTAATTAAAATATTACATCGAACAATTCATCCTTGTAGGAAGAAACATGTCATTTGTAATACATGGGCTAAAAATCAAGCCTGACGAAGCGCCTTAACCCACAGTTCCGACTTAGGACCACTCTACCCTAAATAAAAGGTGATTTCATTAGAAATCTTTATATCATATTTTGACAAAAATTAAAAGGAGAGAATTTCACGAAAAATTAAATCAAAAATTTGTTTGGACTTTTTTCAGACAAAGTTTTACAATTTTTTAATAAAAATTGTATAGCTAAAAAATGTATAATTCCATCATGAATACCTCTAAATTTCAACAAGATCATATCATCAGTTCCGGAAATGCCAATAATAAAAAAAATCCAAAGCAAAAATTCAATATGGCGTAACTCCCAAAATTTGGAAAATTAAGAAAAAATCATTCCGGCCTAAAATATCTTTTATGTAGCACTATGATTTCACCAAGTTTCATTGAAATTGAAAGAACACTCGCAGATTCTGATTTTCGTGACGTGCACCGGCCCCTTTTAAACTGATTTTCGAAAAAATTAAAATATTTACATATAATTTTGAAAATGAAATTCAAATAATCATTTCAAAACAGCACAAAAATTATATAATTGCAATAGAAATATATTAAATATAAATCAACTTTTGTTACAAGAATTATAGCAAATATTCAATTACATAATCTTAAAATAAATAATTAATTTCTGTTACTTAATAGACAAAAATTAAAATGTGATCTTTATGTAATTTAATATTGTGAAAGAAAATTAATTAGTCAATAATCAATTGATCAGTTCATAACATGAAAAGCATTGAAGAATTATTTACCAAGAAATATTCAATTAATTTGTACTTTATATTTTTTTACTTGAACTTTCATTTTTAAAAATTCATATACTCATTTCACAATAATCCGTTAATGGTTTATTAATCATTTCTACATACCATAGGTATCCATAGCTGTCTGTTATATGCCAGTTTATTACCATCGAAAAGTAAAACAGGTATGTCGGTAATTTTGTATACCATTATTTTATCATGTGTCGGTAACGTAGGATGTTATGCTACAATCAGTCGGCAAAACAGGGAGGTCGGTAATCTTCTATATCAGCATTTTATCATATGTCGGTAAGGTAGGGAACCACATTACCATCAGTCAGTGAAACAGGGAGGTCAGTAATTTTTTATATCATCATTTTACCATATGGCGGTGAGGTAGGGAGTCACATCACCATTAGTCGGTAAAACAGGTAAGTCGGTAACTTTTTATATTATCAATTTACAAGAGGTCGGCAAAACAGCGACCGTCGATAATGCACATCTCCAGCCACAGATCGAGCGTCATTCGCTATATCAGAAGCCTACCTTATCAATCGGCTGTAAATAACTGATTATGTTACTGAGTACTTTCTGACAGCACTGATATCAATGTATCAACAGGCGGTAATACATTTATCGGCCGTTGAATTGATTCTTAGTCTGTCCGTACCTTACCGTCAAACTGTGTGTCGCCCCAGTGCGCCCTGTACGCGCGCGCTGGTATTCCCTCCACGTGCACGGGTGTCCCACATGATTCACATGTACGTTTGGTCTGCGGCAGCAGCAGCAGCAGCTGCTGCTGTGATAAGTACAGCGCTTATATAGCCTTTGGGTCAGTTGAAAGGTAACCTTCATACAGCTAACATCCGTTGGATTGCCTCCCCAGCTTGTTAACTCTATACTGATATGAAGTTGCTCATTAAGAATACAGTATCCACTTCCCACGGCAACAATTATGATGAGTTTTGGCTTCAGCCACAGCTCAAAACTGACTGCTGAGAAAGTTATCAATACAGCGCTTATATAGCTTTTGGATCAGTTGAAAGATAGTCTTCACACAATTAACAACAGTTGGATCATCTCTCCAGCCTGTTAAGTCTATACTAAAATGAAGTTGCTCGTTGACAATACACTATCCGTTTCCTTCGGTACATGAGAAAGCTATAAATAGAGCGCTCACATAGACATCTAGTAAGTCGCCAACTGACCTTCATAGAGTGAGGAATGCTTGTACGTAGCAAGAAACATCGAGGTCGAGGTTTACTTAATAATAATAATAATGGTTATGAAACATTATACTTTGACAGTTTTGGTAACCATAAATCACCTCCTGAACTTGTCAATTATCTAGGTGTTGGTAGCTTTATAAAATATAATCATGATAGGTATCAAGACTATAATACATTTGAGTGTGGTCATTTATATCTTAAATTTCTATGTGGACAGCTTAATGTGAAGAGCAAATATAGTCTAAATAAGTGCAAAAGAATTTGGATAATAATAATAACGCTATAGTAAATATTAGGCCAAACAACAATACGTTGCGTAGTGAAATCATGAGAAACCGTGAAGTTAATTTTAAATCACAAGATTCTATTGGTCAGCTTTTGGGATTCACATTACGTGTTCTTGAAGCTAATAAGATTCATGTATCTGATTTACTAGTAGCTATTCTTAAGGTGAATGCTCTCAGGATTGAGTGCAACATTACAACTGGATCATGTATTAATGATCAAAAAGTTCACACGATTAATGAATTCTTCCCAACTGTTCCACCAGGATATAAGAAGGATTTTCGAGGAGAGACTATAACTATCCGATTACACTTAACGTTCAAGAAGGAAAAAGAAGAAAAAGCGACCATTCATTTATATATTATTTATTTGTCGCTGTTACAAAAATGGAAGAAATATTGAATGTTCCAGCTCCAGTGAGTTATGATGAATCTATAGCATACTATGAAATTCATGCTCATCAACCTTATGCTTCATCATTATATAACAACAGTGATGCGATACGAATTGCAGTGCAACATCAAGATTTATGCATTATTCCAAGTAAAAGCTCCTTACACATACATGGAAGACTAGTTCGGGCTGGCGGAAATACGGCTGTGACAGCAACAAATCTAATTGGTAATGGCATCTGCTTTTAATTTGATGAAATTCGGTATGAACTGAATGGTATTGAGATTGAGCGATGTAAAAATGTTGGACATACCAGCACCATGAAGAGTTACATATCCTTGACTCCTAATCAGCCTAATTATGCTGAGAATGCAGGCTGGCTTGATATAGATCTGAATGCCGGAATAAAAAATGAAGGTGGATACTTTGATGCAAGTATTCCACTCTGCATGATCCCCGGATTCGCTGAAGATTATCAAAAGATTATTGTAAATGCCACACATGAACTAAAAAAAAAAAAAATTGATAGCAGTTTCAACTCGAAAGTTCATTGCCTCACTACCAGATTCGGGTAGTGTTTCTAGGTGGATATTTACTACCAGTGTGGGCCCACCACACCCACGGCGGGCCAACAGCACGGAGTATTCCCGAACGGTCACCCATCCAAGTACTAACCGCGCCCAACACTGCTTAACTTCAGTGATCTTACGAGAACTGGTGTTTTCAGCGTCGTATCGCCGTTGGCGAAACATGAACTAATCTTGACAAAATCACGCACTGACATTAATGCTATTATCCAACCAGCGCAACGAGGACCTGAACATTTTGAAATTAAACTACATAAAGTTGAAAGGATGGTTCCCTATGTTCTACCTGAAAATCGTCAGAAGATACAGTTGTTAAAGTATATTGAAGGGGATCCACCTATATCAATGAGTTTTCGATCCTGGGAAATGTTTGAATATCCTCTAATCCCCGCCGCTCAAAACCTTGTGTGGCAAGTAAAGACTGCCACACAAATAGAGAAACAAACATATATCATACTAGGATTTCAAACTGGTAGAAAAGATCAACGAAGAAGTTACATCAACTTTTTCGACCACTGTAATATTACAAATGTACAAGTTTTTCTAAATTCTCAGTATTATCCTTTTAGTAATTTAAATCTAAACTTTGATCAGAATCAGTTTGCATTATTGTATGAGATTTATGCTAATGTTCAAACGTCATACTATGGAAAAGAGCATGAACCTTTGCTCAAGAAGCGTTTCTTCAAGGATAATGCACCACTCATTGTAATTGACTGCTCTAAACAAAATGAGTTTTTGAAACAAAGTTCAGTGGATGTACGGTTAGAATTTGAATCGAGTAATAATTTTCCCGCCAATACAGCAGCCTATTGTCTAATCATACATGATCGAATAGTTCAATATAAGCCTATTAGTGGCGCTGTTCAGAAACTGATTTGAAGTGGTGGCGGTAATATTGAGTGGTGGGAGTTGAATAAGGGTATAAAAGAGCTGCATTTGGCTGAAAAAATCAGTCTCAGTTGAAATGGACTTCGTTGCAAATCTTCAAGGCTTCAAAAGGCCTTACAACGACTTTATCTTCAAGGAGCTGGCCATCCTCACTCTCCAGGAAGATGCTCTTCCCCTGGTCTTCCTCTTGGGACCACCCTGCAGCTGGAGTTCAATACGTGGGAGGTATAAAAGCACTAATACATGGTTGACACACAATTTCCATGGAATCAACTCGACTGGTGGTGACGTACCCTATGAACAAGTTAGACCTATACTTCAAGAAACATTGATGACTGCACGCACAATCTTCTTCAAAGGTCTTGAGAAGAAAAGGTGGTTAGAAAAATATGTAAACAACAATGTTCAAAATCTTGAAGACTTGAATTGTCCTTTGTGTATGGAAATGGCATTTGAATCGTCACTACCTTCATGTATACATCATACATATCGCACTACTAATTGTGCTGTAAATAATGCTGTGATATTGAAAAATTGGGTTTTAAATCAACCAGATAATTGTACAACGAGCAATGTTTCAATAGATGAAGTAGATGTTAATTATACAGCAAAGATTTTTATAATGATCTGGGAAACTTTTTGTAAAAACTAGTTTAAGATTTTTTTACATTAAATAAATGGACTTTTCAATGGATTATTAAATTTATATTGACTCGTTATTTCCCTTTCCTATTAATTTTAAGTTAGGTCCTTTAAGTAAACTTTAGTTTATGTTTAAGTTTTTTAAGTAAACATTAGTTTGTAGTTAGTTTCTGAGTAAACATCAGTTTATAGTCAGATTTTTTATGTAAACATTAGTTACTTTGCTCATCATTGAATATCTTAAAATAATTTTCTCTTCTACCTATATGCGCATGCGCAATATTGTCACCTCTGTTGCATTTACTCTAGCTGAGAGGACGTTATGATGGTAAGATTTTATCGTATAAGAGGGGGAATCCCCTATGAAAATACTACGCATGCGCAGAATTGGAGTGGTGACTAGCAGGGAGGGGATTTCTGCCTATGAAAGCGCATCTCCAGACTGATTTCTTCATTCAGCCTCTTCAGTTTCTCGCGGAAAGACGTAACATCTCTGAAGAAGAAATGGACCTGCAGAAGATCAATGCCATTGGTCGAATGGAAGGCTACCTACCAACGAGGCCGCTGACAGACCTGACTCCAAAGAAGAGGTATGCCGTGACGAGGATCCAGAAGGTGCATACCAAGTATGGAACCAGGATCGTTGTCGAGCTGGAAGGCACTTTCAATAATTTTCTACCATCGAGGCTTGTGAAAGTTCTAGAATAACCTGAAACTCTGGAAAGTATGCAGGACGCTGCTACTGCTGAGAAGCTACAATTTAAATATTTGGGTGGACAATACAATAACGTTGAGTTTAAAAATGTTAAATTAATTGTAAAAAATTGTGAAAATAAATAAACGAAATTTTAATCTTCAGCCATTGTTCTTATTATTTCTCAATCAGTTTAAGTTACTACGTAAGATTCTTTTCGTCTCATATACTTAATTTTACTAAGATTTAAATTGATTCTCCAGTTAATGAGTTGAAGCGCGGGAAATTTAAATTGATAAAATGTAGGCTACTTAACGTAGCGCACAAAATCTCAACGCGACACTTTTAAAAATAGGGAGGAAACCCCACATATTTTGTATATAAGGTAGACGCATGACACTTGTAAAAACGGAGGAACATTCGTGGACGCCGAGGGAATACCAGCGCGCGCGTGCAGAACGCACTGGGGCGACACACAGTTTGTCGATAAGGTACGGACAGACTGATAATCAATTCAACAACCGATAAATGCATCACCGACTATTGATACATTGATATCAGTGCTGACAAAAAGTACTGAGTGACATCATCAGTTATTTACAGCCGATTGATAAGGTAGGCTCCTGATATAGCGAATGACGCTCGATCTGTGGCTGGAGATGTGCATTATCGACGGTCCCTGTTTTACCGACCTATGATAAAATGATCATATAAAAAATTACCGACATTCCTGTTTTATCGACTGATGGCAATGTGGTTCTCTACCTTACTGTCATGGGAAAACACGATAATAAAATATTACCGACCTCTCTGTTTCACCGACTGATGGTAACATGGTTCCCTACCTTACCGACATGATACAATGATGATAAAAAAACCGACTTACCTGTTTTACCGTCCGATGGTAATAAACTGTTTCACCGATTGATGGTAATTTGGCACAGAACAGAACCTCATAGTGTTAACTTAGCAGGAATCTCCATTACCAACTTCAATGTTTCGCCGACTGTCGGTAACTAAGCATGGAACAGAACCCTCCCTTCGTCGGTGGCGCCATCTGTTGGTATCGGTAACTAGCGACAGTGGCGCCTACCCCGAAAGGCAAATAGCTTAATGGTATAATAATAATTATATATTTGCCTCTAATTAGCCATTTTACAATGTTATTTAAAGATATATTTCTCTTGTTTCAACTCTTTTTGTGCAATTATTTTCCACAAATTTGTTGTGAAATTTGTCTTTTTCAAAGTTTAAGTTGCAGCTAACTTCATACTGGTGAAATTGTTGCCTTGACCCTCGTCACGCATAAAATTTTTCATCATACCGGTAATCGAAATTCGACTTGAGATGCCTTGAAGTTGAAAAAATTCAGTAATTTTATCGATTTTTGTAATAAAGAAGACTCTAGTTAATTGGATGGGGGAAATAGGGTTACCAACTCTGACAGCAATTGGTATTATTGTTTGACCCTCGGCGTGCTGACATCTTAGATTTCCTCCACTCTACCTGAAATACCTAATGCGCGAGTGGATAGAAAACCACCACCATTTACATTGATCTGTCACTTTCTTAATTTTCTTTTTAGGGTGGAAAACGTGATTTTCGACCCGCTCCACAAGCATCGAAAGTCGAATTGTCGATTAATATTAAGAGCTCTTCTTTTCACAAGCGTCTTTCTTACACCTTTCTGAAAGTTTTTATGTGGGGGTTTCGAAAAACAAAATATTCGATTTTTTTGAACCACCCT
>CAKNXH010063273.1:212547-229077 GCA_932178445.1 Andricus quercusramuli
TGTGTGTGTGTGTGTGTGTGTGTGTGTTTGATCTACATAATATACTCAATGAATCTAATGTAAAGAAAAAAAAAGTTGTCATCATAAAAGATGGGCTTTGATCATATATTCGATGCAATAAGTGTACGTGCTATTATAATATAAATACATGAGAAGTCGTTTGTATTAAATTCACTCATATTTTCTTACTATTTATGTTCTCAGGACGAATATAGACTACATATTTTATATTAAAATGAATGAACCGAAAACATTTTTTAACCCCTTCAAATTTTCAGTTACAGTAACTGAAAATTCCTAAACTGTAACAGTCTGAAACATATGTCTGAAACATATGACTGAAGCGTTATGCGGTTATCGTTGCTGACATTTCTGTTACAGTTTAGGAAAATTTAGAAACGGTTTCTGCAGAAAGCTTTAGTGACGAGTCACTGAAAATTCCTACGAAAATTTCTATATTTACTAATGAGGGCGAGTGTTTTAGCGAATAGATAATTGTTTGTAGACCTATTAACAATGTTTTTACAGATTTTGAAAGAAAAAAAGTTATTGCAAACATTTTTTCTTAACGAAGCCATATTGGCTAATTATTAATTTGTTAATTAATACCATGCACAATTTTTCGGAATCAGGTCAACGTTATTGTGAGAACAATCATAAAGGGTGCAGCAAAAAAGTTTCAGCCATCTGCATTGATATTTGTATGAAATACTCCTGTTTGTTTACAGCAATGTGCGTGATTTTTCGAAAATAAATAAAAGGGTGATCCACTCATTTTTTTTATTTTTGCATATTAAAGTATATGCTCTAAAATCACTCATAATACTAGCATAATGTAAAAAAACTTTTTTTCGAATTTGTTACGCGTAAAAATGCTTAGTTGACTTTTTTGTGTAAGCTCGAAGTCAATCTCTGACTTCGAGCGCTTTATTTGCGATTATGAGTACAGGCCTAGAACTAAACTCCTCAGAGAGGCGGCGCTTTATATATGCTAATTAGGCGTAGAGTGGGGGTAATTTTCGGCTCGTAACAACCCCCATTTTAGATTGAACTTAGTCTCTAAGTTTTGTTTTTTATCTTCAAAGGTTTGGTTTTTTGAATTATGCTACATGTTTCGTAGTTTGACAATGATTCGGGAGTTGGTTGGGTTTGGTACGTTACAATATGGGATTGGTGGATTACTTTATTTCTATTACTGAATAATTTGATTGTTTTCGGAAACCATTTCTTTATGCAATCGAGGATGCCTAATTTACCTGAAGCGTACAGAGTTCCTAGTCCTAATGCAGCGTAACCTGAATATTGTAACCATTCTAAACTATTTTCTTTCCAAGTACTGAGCCTTCTGTGGGTGGCAATAGTGTGTAAGATATTTTCAGTGTCGTCTAGGCTAATTCTGGCTTGCTTAAGTTCCTAGTGTGATATTTGTTTTGGAAGTTTTACTAACTTTTGTTCTAAGCTGTCAATGTCTTTTTGTTCAAAATTTATCTCGTATGTTACATTTAGCCATTGTGTCATATGAGTTTCATATGATTTTTCTAATTCCAGGGTATCGTAGCTGTTATGCACTTTGCATCCAAATCCTGTAATTTTTTGAGGTTCGGAAATTTTTTCTGTTTTAACTGAACCTTCGCAACTTATGTCTAAGTCTAATGGTTTGGAGGGTACTATAATATAACCATTTATTATGGGTATGAAAGTTTCCTTGTGTAGCAGGTAAGGTGACTGATTACATTTGGTTTCTGAGTATCTTCTAAGTAAACTGGCTTCGCAGGATTCGCTATCTATTAACTTGACATTAGGTTGGTTTCTTCTACATATTTTATATACATCTATCTGTTTACATTTATCAATGGTCTGTCTGTCGGTGGGCACGTAAGAGTCTCTGTATTTAGTGATCATGTCATAGTCGGGGACTATTGATATGTGGACTTCATTTACTTGTATAGAGATAGGGACTATTCTTTGCAAGGAACCTTCTTCTTTCTCAATTGCCGGTATCTCCAGTATGTATGTAAATAGGCCTTGGATTACTGCTACGGAGAGGGTACTGATGTCTATGATGTGCTGGTAGTTTTCTTCTTCGTTGTCAAAATGGTAGCGCGTACGTTGAGTTGTCTCGAAGTCTTTTATGGCTTCTTTCAACATCTTTGGTGTTAAAATTTGGGGGTGTATTATCCCATGCTTTCCGTCGTTTATGGCGTTGATCACTGTTTCAATATCCTCCTTTGTTTCATCTAATAGTATTGCTGCTAATACTAATTTTGAGTTGACAAAACTATTCTTTGTTGCTGCATTTAGTCCGAAAGTGAGGTTTTTTACAAACTGTCTGTCGGTATTTTCCTTGGCAGTTATCCATTTATGGTCCGTTGACGAGGAGTCTAAGATTAATTTAAGTATTTTTGTGTGATTTGACAGGATGCTAGCTAAGTTTTTGTTATCTGTATAAATTGTGTCGAATTCGGTGTTAATTTTTTTTTCAGGTCGGATTCGCTCAATGTTCCGAACAGAGTTTTGGATATATCACCCACAAAATTCGCTAATCCTCTTTTTTGACGTTGTTTGCCTAATAACTTGTGCAGGATATTGTTTTTACTAGTTAGTCTATTGTAGCGGTTCCTAACCAATTGGAGTACATAATGAGTTGTGCATTTCTTATTACAGGCTAGTTCTGCCATAGTAATGGTGGTGTTGATGGCTTTAATCCGGTTTTCGGTGGATGTCATATTGATAGCTATAACCATTTTCCACTTTTCATGAAACAAGTGTACTTTAGAGATTTCCTCGATGTAGACGTTCCCTTGAATTTTTTCGAGGGTATTGTTAGTACTGATGATCGGTGCTAGGGCCAGCAGGAGGGTCCAGAAGGGTGTCGTTATCGTCTGTGAAATAGGGCATTGTCTGATTTATATGAATTCGGATAATTTTGTCCTTATTTCTTATTCGTAAATTATTATTTTCTAAGTAGTCAATAATTTCAAAAGGGCCTTTCCAAGAGGGGTCTAGTTTGTTAGACTTAGTATTATTAATGATTTTTACTGTGTCTTCTGGTTTGTATAGGGGGTGTTTGTGAGTGATATTTTCGTCGAGTCTTTTCTTCGTTTTTTCTGTTTCTATTTCTATTCTTTCTCTAGCCCTTCGTAGATTGTCTTCGTGTTTCTTTTTCCACTTTCTCACTAGTTCCGGATACGTCAGGGTTGGTGAACACGCTACCGATGAGGGTATGTTAGCTTCTGTTCCAAACATAAGTTCAAAGGGTGAAAATCCTGTTGTTTGGTTCTTCATTGTGTTGATTGCAAAGTTAATAAATTTCAAATTGTCATCCCATTTATTGTTTCTTTCTGAAATGCTTGTTTTGATTAGGTTCTCTAGGGTGGAGTGCATTCTTTCGATGTTACCGTTGGACTGCGGATGAAAAGCTGTTGTTTTTACATGAGTGATGTGTAATGCTTCTTCAAACTGTTGCATTATTTCTGATAGAAAGTTTTGTCCCTGGTCTGTTAGGATTGTTGTGGGTGCTCCAAAGATGTAGATGTAGTGATCGAGCAGCCCTTCTATTATTGAACTAGTTGTCTCATTAGCCATCGGAATTAAAACTATATACCGGGTTAATCTATCTTGTAGGCTCAAAATATATCTGTTACCTTTTACTGTTTCGGGTAATGGGCCGTATATATCTAGGGCTATTTTTTCATTGGGTTTCAGAGGAATGTCTGGTATAATCCCCTCAGCTTGGTTCTTGATTCTTGTAGTTTTTTGGAGTTGACAGATGGGGCATGTTTTGACGAACTTTTTAATGTCTTCATCCATACCTATCCATTGTCCTATTTTCTTCGCTTTTTCAATGGTATTCTTTTCCCCAAGATGTTCCGCATGCGCTTCTTTAACGATGTTAATTTTTTCTTCTTTCGTTAATTGTCAGGTATTGTTAAAGCATAGATGAAATCATAATTGGGGATACAAGTTAGATAGGTATTCCATCATTTCCTGTATCAGTTACTTTTCTATTGGTGTAAATAGTGGGTCACCGAATATAAATCTTATCAATGTCAGTTTTTTGCTCATAGTTTCATCGATGAACCAGCCTAGTTTCCGTAACCAATCCTCTTCATTATATTTTGGCATGTCTTCTTTATTTGTTACTTTCCAGAGTTTTCCGACGGCGTTGGGTTTTGTTTATAATTTTCCTTGCGTTGGGTTTAATCGCCATGTCATAAAATCGTTGTAAAGTTCATTTTGTTGAGGTGTTTCGGAACCAGATGAATTATTGGGATCTTCGTTACTTGCTACTGATTCGCAAATTCTTCTGAATGGGATTTCAATTTTTTCTTGTAGTATTTCGTCCTTGATGATAGTGGGGCGTTCAACCGGTGTACCCAAAACTTCGCTGTCTGATAGCTCATCGTCGGTAGTCAAATCTATTCCGTCTAGCGCTTGTTGTAGAATGTCGCTGGTGTGGATTGGAAATAGTCTGGATAAGCAGTCTGCTACTTTGTTCTCCTTTCCTTTAACATATTCTATTTCATACTTATATTCCTCTAGCCGTAATCGCCATGGTAAGAGCCACGAGCTAGGGTCTTTCACATTGTGTAACCAAATGAGTGCTTTGTGATCAGTTTGGATTTTGAACTTGTTTCCTAGCAAGTATTGACGTAACCTTTTCATTGCCCATACTATAGCTAAGAGTTCTTTTTCTGAGGTACTGTAATTTTCTTCTGCTTTATTAAGGGTTCTGCTGATAAATAAGCAAGGATGTCCGGCTTGGGATAGCACTGCGCCTAATCCTTGATTCGATGCGTCGGTTGTTAGGGTGAATACTTCTTTAAAATCGGGGAATCTCAATACTGGTGATGTTGTTAATGCGTTTTTCAATTGTTCAAATGCTTCTTCACACTTTGGAGTCCAATCAAAAATTGTGTTCTTTTGAGTTAACCTGGTGAGTGGTCTAGCTATACATGAAAAGTTCTTCATAAACTTCCTATAATATCCAGCTAAACCTAAGAATGATTGCACGTCTTTAGGTGTTTTCAGCTGCTTGAATTCTTGGATTGCTTTGATCTTAATAGGGTTTGGCTTAACTCCTTCTGCGGTGATCAGGTGGCCTAGGTATTCTAGTTCTGGACGTAGGTACTCACATTTTGATGGTTCTAATTTCAAGCCTAATTGCTTTATTCTTTCCAGGACAGTTACTAAATTTTTGTTATGTTCTTCTAATGTTTTTCCAAATATTACAATATCGTCAATGTAAACGAAACATTCTTTCCCAATTAGTCCTCTGAACGCATTGTCCATCATACGTTGGAAGGTAGTGGGTGCGTTTTTTAGACCAAATGGCATCCTATTATATTCAAAATGCCCTTGTATAGTAGAGAATGCTGTATATTTTTTGCACTCTTCCTTCATGAGGATTTGGTGGAATCCTGCACTAAGGTCGAAGGCTGAGAAAAACTTTGCATTTCCTAACTGGTCGAGAATATCGTCTATTACCGGGAGAGGGTATGCATCCTGATCGGTGTGTTTATTAATCTGACGATAATCTACTACCATTCTAAGCTTTCCTACTTTTTTAGGGACTATCCATAGTGGTGAATTGAAAGGTGATTGGCACTCTCTTATTATACCTTTTTTCAGTAATTCACTTTTTTCGTTAAGTGCGAATTACTTGTGGTTTTCCGGTAGTTTATGGGATCTTAAGTTGATAATTTTTCCTGAGTTCAAGATTATTTCATGTTCAGTTAGATTTTTATAGGGTAGGCGGTCTCCATCTAAAGTAAAGACTTCTGAGTATTGAGTCACGATTTCTTTTACCCGTTCTCTAATTTTTGGTTCAATATGTTTTAGGTTCAGGCAATTTTGAAGTTATTCCAATCGTTTGAAGTAGTTTGGAGGGTAATCACCCCCTTCTTGGACAAGATCTACGTCTCGTGATCTTATAGACGTAATTCTGCTGAATTTAATTTCCTCTGGTATTTTGATGGGTTTCTGGGAATAGTTATAATATGGTATTTCTACCTTATTATTGTATATCGTGTATAGCCCATCAGGAATTTCTTTTTGGTCATCTATCCAAATTATTTGATTTTCTTCGTCGGGTACTTTGATTTTACAGATTTTTGTTGAGTTTCCGGGTAGGTAGTCTCCCTCAAAATGCAATGGTAGTTTCCATTTGTCAATTATCAAATCAGTTTTTGTGATAGCATATCTGGGGTATTTGTGGAAGAATGGCAATCCTATTATTCCATCTTCTAATAATGGAAAGTTTTCTTCTACTATGTGGAAAAGTTGTTTTTTTTTCCAAAATACTGCAGATAAGTGGCGCCGGTACTTTCATGGTGATCGTCTCCCATTGAGAATTTTGTTATGAAACTTGAAGGTTTCTTGGTCGGGCTGTAAATGGTTTCTCCTAATTATGTTGATTGCTGCTGCGCTGTCTACTAATAATTTGTATATTGATCCATCGCTTCTTCTTCTTCCATGTATTGATTGTAATTTTCCGGATAATTTAGATATTCTGCTTGGTCCTCGTAATTTATGTGCTTCTGGATTTCCTCCGTTGTCATCTCCTCCCCTTCTAAACATTCTTCTTAAGGTTCCTGTTGTTCTTGAATAGTTTTTACTTCCGGTGGTCTTTTTTGGAATTGTCCCAGTTGAAAATTTTGAGGTTTTGAAAAACATTGGGATGCAAAATGACCAGGTTTTCCGCACTTGTGGCAGGACATCTTTAATCTTTCGCTTAGTGGTAAATTCGAGTTTGGTACTCTCGCCTGTTGGGGTGTGGTATTTGCTGAAGGTCTAGTTGTTATCGGGCGGGGTTGAAATTTAGTAGGTTGTCTAGGCACTTCGCTTTGTCTAAGTATTCTATCTTTATTTTTTTCTCGTTGCCAAGCTTCTGCTTCCAGTGCTTCTTGCAGGGCTTTTGTTAGTGTGGTAGGTTTCATTGGTCTAACCTGTGACGAAATATCGCCTGTTAAATTCATTATGAATCTTTTGATCGCGCTGTTCTCTTCTATCTCTAGGGCCATCTTCCTTTTCGTTCCGGAAGGGTATTCTGCTTGTACCGCGTACACAAGGTCCTTATAGGCATCTTTAAAAAGAAGGCTAAAAGTTTGAACCGTGGTTCCTCCTTGTCTAATTGCGTCCAATTTAGCTCTGCACAATTCAATTGAGCTTTGTATTCCGAGATTAGTTTCTAAAGCTGAGTATAATTCTTCGTAACTTCCTATTGAGATGTGTCGTATAGCTTGTTCGGCGTTGTCTCTAATTTTTTCAGCTATTACAAAATCAAGAAGTAGGTCTTGATTGTCACAGCGTAAACGAGCTCTTTTTACGCTTTTTATCCATTCGTGGATACCGGCATCGTTAGTTCCATTAAGGATTTTAATCGTTCTTATCATATCCTTTGCTGGTGCTAGGGGAGTGATTATAGGGGCTGTTCTAGTGGGCAGCTCATTGGGTCTTTCCGTTGGCATATTTCTTGACAGTGCTGGATTCGTGAATGCAGTTTGCTGAGAGATTGACTGTCTAATTTCTAATATCGGAATCTCGGTGGATCGTGGGAGCTGTTTTATTAGTCCTCGTCTAGGGACTTCAGTTTTTTGAGCGTCAGGGTCCGAATCGTCGTCTGTTATAAGTGCTAAATTCTGGAATTCTCGAGTCTCAACGCTTGCATTGTCAATCGCAATTGCTGAATGGGATCCAGAGTTAATAAAGAATCCTGTGCTGTGTGCGTTGGAGATTGTGCCCTTGACGCGGGTTAAGTATTGTTGGGAGAGGTCATTGCCGTAAGGAATGAAGGAATCAGATCGTGTGATGAATCAGAAGTCTCGTCAGTATCGTCAGTCGCGTAAGATACACCGTTGTTATCTCGATACTTTGCGTATGCCAGCGTTAAATATCGGTCTCGCTCTTGTTATCTGATACGCGCGGCTATCGCTCGCTTCGGATGTTTAGTTTTCTAATACAGTGGAATGCAAGGATATCATCTATTACAATTTCTCTGATTCCAAAGTAATGGTTTCTATTATTGTTGAGGAAAGGCAGTGCTCTGGAGCACCAGGAGTATACCTTACCGGAATTGCAAAACTTCGCCTCGCCAAACGTGGAATTAACTTTGATTTCACGTAAGTCTCCTTCCTCAGACAGCAAGGAGGACTTATTCTCTTTGCAATTCGATACGATTTGTTTTTGTTTTTAATTTCAATGCTTACTCTTTCGAAATTCGCTGGTTGGCTTGATCCTTTCTGGTTGGCAGCTGGGAGTCCGTGGAGTTCCTCGTTGTTAACCTGGATTTGGGCATTGGCCGATGACTGGTCGTCGGTCTTCCAAGCGTTGTTACGCAGATGCGTCTTCCGCCTGATTGCGGGCCTCGTTCAATTTTTGAATTTCGGAAAAACAGTGGCTTTACGTTGTATAGCGGCTACTCAATTCACCAACTATTTTTAGCTAACGTCTTCCTACTTTTCAGGTTGTCGGGTCACCCGTAGGTAGATCCGGAATTCAAGTGAATTTCGTAAAATTCTGTCCTTTCTCGTCTTAAATGAATTCCGTAGAATTCCTTTCCAGGATTCGTCACAACAATTGCTTTTATAGGATTTCTCTATTGTATCCGTGGATACAGAAATCGAAAATGCAATCCTGGCAGGATCGCCAAAATGTTACGCGTGAAAATGCTTAGTTGACTTTTTTGTGTAAGCTCGAAGTCAATCTCTGACTTCGAGCGCTTTATTTGTGAATATGAGTACAGGTCTAGAACTAAACTCCTCAGAGAGGCGGCGCTTTGTATGTGCTAATTAGGCGTAGAGTAGGGGTAATTGTCGGCTCGTAACAAATTTATAATTGAAAAATAAAAATGTGTACACATTTTAAATTCCTACTTCTGTCGCGCCCATTCCGCCATCTTGATGTGACGTAGCATGTCGACAAACACTTGTAAATAAGCCGGGCAGCTCACGTTTTTGTCATAAAAATGCAACAAAAAAACAATGCTACCGTCGGTGTTTTGCGCCTCTATGCAAGAAAATGTCTGCTAAAAATCCAGCAAAATTATTTACATCGATACCCAAAGGTGAGGAAAGAAAAAAATGCTACAAAATTGTTAGGCGTGACATGTGTCCTACCGCATCTTCAGCGTCAACATTATATTGTTGTGAAGATCATTTGAAGGGCAACACCGCGGAAGGGTGTAAGTGCCAAAACCCGAATTTTACAGGAGGAACAAAAAACTGTAGAACTTTCACGCAATTAATTTAAAAAAAAGAAATGTGAAAACAGTTCGAGGTACAGTTAGGCTTTACCGATCCGTGAAAATAACATCCTGACAAAAGCACCCTTCTCCGAGAAAACCTTTGTCAAAGGAACGGCGCATCCTAGTACTTCAAATTTTGACACCTAAAAAGTTGCGTAACTGTTTTATTTTCGCATTTAGAAAGAAACAAGAGAGTACTTTCAAGCTTTCACTCAACTCTGTCAAACTCCGAAATGAACATCCTAAAAGAAGTAGTCACATCCGAGAAAACTCCTTATCAATGGTGCGGTGCGTCCCCAAAAACGAAAATGTGGACACACAAAGAAATGCATAATTTTTTTATTTTTTAAACTAATAAAAAAACAAAGAAGTACTTTTGAGCAATTACTTAGCTCTATTGAATGGTGGAGAGAACAGGCGAAAATATTGAATTACTTCAAAAACAAAATATCCAAACATGGATTTTGACCCAATCATAAATCGAACTGGACCATAATCGCACTTTTTTGGCCAAAAGTCAAGGTTTGAACTTGAATCAATTGAATATATTTTCGACTTTCAGCCACTGTGGAGAATCTGTATTTAAAGTTTCTTATTAATCAGATGCCCTGTGTTTCGTTCAGAAATAGTCAAAGTCGAAAAATGGAACTAAAAATGGGAACTAAAAAGAAGGGATACAATTTTGTGACCAGTAGATAACCTTAGCCATAGGACGGCCTCTGATTGGTCGAGAGGCGTGTCCTAAAAGGAGGGGTGGGGGTAGGGGAGGGGTGTGACCTCCCCTAATTGGTCTAGGGTCGTGGCCTAATTACAAAATGGCGGTCATTAAGGGGCGTGGCCTAATTACAAAATGAAGGTCATTAAGGGGTGTGGCCTAATTACAAAATGGCCGTCAATAGGTGTGGACTAATTACAAAAATAATGATTATCCTTATCGATTGAATGAATGATTCAGAATTTGAAAAGGGGAGGGGGCCCACCCCCTCCCATCCAGTGAAAGCATCAAATGTGGAAAATGGGAGGGGCCCACCCCCTCCCTGTTCGAATCTGTGATGATTCGTCAATGAACATGTTTCGTCTTGAATGGGGAGGGGGCCCACCCCCTCCCTGTTATTCTAAGAGTAAAGGACGATTTGGAAAAGGAGACAACTAATTAAAACGCAAATTAATTATTCTAATCTTATTTTCTATCTATCTAGGTTTAAATTATCCCAAACTCTTTTAAGTGACAGGCAGTAAATATACACATTATTCTCAATTATAATTCCATATCTGTTTTTATTGAATTTCCAACAAAATACATTTAATTATTTATGTGTAAAAGGAATAAGTTCAACCTCGCCAACAATGTATGAAATTGAGATGGTTGTCAGTTCCATAAATACGATTTCAAAATATAATTCGACGAATTTTTTCTCAAGTTTTGTTTGTACCTGACTTTTGAAGTATGCAGATTTAAACTTAATTATCTGAAGGATTAAATCCTCATTCGGTGAGCTTATATTTTCCGAGAACTATTTCCGGTGTATATTGCTTCTTCTTCTTGGTCTCCATTTCAAACTGCTGGGTTTCATTGTTGGGTTCGTCGTTGCGTTCCTTGCCATCCCTCAGAATTATAGCTTTGTTGCCGTGAGCAGTTGTAAACACGAGCGTGTATTTGCCCAATTCAATGGTTTTCAGGTATAAAGGTGAATTCCCGAAACAGAAGTACGACTCTATTATATCCAAGTGTTGTTGGAGATTTGTCCAAGTTGCCGCATCGAAGGTAATTCCGCTAACTGAACTGTTCAAAATTTTAATGACCGATTGAAATTTTCCATCCGATTGAACCTCTAGTCCAATTAAAGTAGTCTTCGAAAATGAATGATTAAGTCCGTAAACAGTTGGCAGAATCATTTGTTGTGTGGTTCTCTTCGTGAAATTTGTAGACCTCGTGACCAATTGTTTAAGAGCAGCCTTAGTGAGTATTCGTTTAAGAGGTGTTGATTTGGATTTGATCCTTTTTAGTTTTGATGTTTCGGAAGCAGTTTTATCAGTCTACGTATCAGGCGAAACTTCGATAGTCTGAGTGGCCATGGACTTTGAAAAATCAAAGACCTGCGACGATTCTACCTCTACTGAATCGATGTTAACTTGCGGCATAGTGGCTCGTTCAGATATAAAAACTCAACTGATTCAAAGAGGTTCCTCACATGGTTTTATGTATGTGAAATATTTGAGGAGTGGTGATAGCATTCTTTGTTGAGTGGGGAGATACATATGTGGCGAGCGTGGGAATAACCGTTATGTCACACATGTGAAGAAAGAATATAATGCCGTATTTCCTAGAATTTACACAATAGACCAGGTGTTTCATAGAAATCATACGAAAAATCTACATGCCATATAAATTCCACAAAAGAATGTGTGATTTATGTGAAATTCACAAAAGAATCCATATGTCATGTAATTTACACAAAAGAACACCTGCATATCGTAAATCACACAGAGAAAATATTTATATAGTGTAAATTACACAAAAGAACACATATAAACTGTAAATTACACAAAATAATATATATGTCGTGTGATTCACACAATAGACCACCTGCATGTCATAAATCAAGATGAAAGAATTTATTTTTCTAGGAATTCAACAGAAAAATATCTGTTTCTTGTAACAATTGCAAGAAAATGTGAATTTCCCGAAAAATACACAAAAGTTTGTGAGTTTGAAAACCATAAATCAGTTATGTGTCATATAGTGTACAAAGAAGTTAAGTAAGAAAAGCACATGCGTTCATAAACTAACCAATTGTAATGCAAAGTTATAAATTACGTAGATGGTTATCGAAAACATGAGTGAAAAATTGTAAAAAAGATTTCCAAAAAACACAGTGACAGTCTAAAAAAGAAATAACAGGATACGAATTTTTTTCGTTGGAAATGGGGAATGATCACTGAAATCTACTGTATGATATTTTGTGAAACAAGTGACAATACATCGCTTTCAAAATCGTAGTAGGGTTACTTATCGAAAGCAAGAAGAAGGAAACGGATGTTTAACCGAATTGTATTCTAAGTTTTCTATTGTGAAAAGCGGAAGCACCTGCAGTGAGTATTTATCTACACATCAAAATGTAGACTTGAGCAGACTATTTTTTAGAGTCGTACCAGTTCAAGAGTCGAATTTTGTGCAGATCTTAAATTGGACCTGGTACCATTGAAAACTTCAGACTATTCTGCAGCCTAAAAACTCTGTAAAAACAGAAAAACTGTTTTTCTGAAAATCAGATACACATAAAAAAATGTCCATGAAAAGCATTGCCACCTCGTAAAGGGTGCCAGTTAATGAATTTCAAAGAGTCGGCAGGTAAACGTTACTCAGAGATACTGTGGTGAAGTCAGCTACTGGTGACTCATTGTCCCACGAATTTAAAGCTCTGTAGACGGTGCCTAAGATGCAAGGGACAAGTTTCTAAAATTATGGAGGCGATGCAATCCAAACTATGCATGTGGAGTGGTAAATATCGACTGTTTTCAAATAGCAACCCTCCAGTCTTCTCGTCTCAGTTTCTTTTTACACGTCTTGAACGCCAGACCTTTTTCCGTGTTTGCGAAATCTTTACCAGTGAAAATGGTTTTTGTAGAAGATTTGATCCATGCGCTTATCAAAATTAGTGGTTGTTTAACGGACGGCGAGTGCATTTCCCACTTACGAAATATTTTTTATATGTGTAATACGGATGAGATATTCCGTATATCTCGTATGCTAACCTCGGGTAGTGCTTTGAGGTTAGCATATAACATATATATGCTGCGAAGTGGCCATTTTTCGGACCTCATCGTACAAAATTCGAGTAAGTGGTTTTCACTTCATTAATTGCAAGGGTGCGTGTAATGTGAGTTTATGATGATGAAGATATTGAGGAGAATGATGAACAGGAGGAGGAGAAGGAGGAGGCGGATGAGGACGAAGCAGAAGAAATAACATTCGAGGAGGATGATTGCTACTGCGATGAGGAGGATGAGAATGAGGAGGAAAATGATGGAGGAAGTAGAGCACTCTCAGAACGTGAAGTTCACGAAAGCGTCTGGGATGACGTTCCATCCATTTATGGTGGAGATGACTCCAACTTTCCAAACAAAAGTACCGGTAAGCTTTTTCTTACACAAATCTAATTAATTCTAAATTGAAAAAAAACTTATTTTCTTCCAATATTCAAAATTATCAGCTTATATTATTTCTTCTTGAAATCATTGAAAAATTTTGGAACTTTTTGAAACATTTAAGAAATTTTGCAATAATGAATAATCTTAATGTAATTATTCACCTATTTTTGAATCTTTTTAATTTTTTTCTATCTTGAAAAATGCTGTTGAAATCTTTTAAATATTAAAAGGAAAAAACTTTATCGAGATCTTTGAAACCTCTGAAATATTTGAAAATATATTCCAAAACATCGAAATCTTTTCAAATCCTAAAAATATTGGTGAAATCTTTAAAATCTTTATAAAATCATGGAAATGTTTTTAAATCTGTCATTTTTCTGAATCTTGAAAAAATTTTAAGATATCTTAAAATCTTTGAAACCTTTGAAATATTTTTTTTTTCAATGTTGAAAATTATTTGCCTGAATGAAGTCCTAATGAAATAATTGAATAAATATGAAACATTTTGTTTTTTTCCGAAATATTTTAATCATTGAAACATTTCGAAATATTTGTGATTTTTTCTGGCTTGAAAAATCTCATGAAATATTTGAAATATTTTTTTAACAAATCGTCATTGAAATATTTCAAATTTTTTAAAACCTTCGAAACGCCAGAGAAATCTTGAAAACTTTCAGAAATATCAGAAAATCGTTAAAATCTGTCAAACCACCAAAATCATTTGAATTATCAAGAATATTTTCAAAATCTTCAAAATCTTTATAAAACCACTGAAATATTTTCGATTCTTTATTATTTTTTCTAAAACTGGAAAAAACTTCGAAATATTTTAAAATCTTTAAAACATGCCAAATATTTTCAAAAATGTTTATTCTCTTTCATTCTGATATGACTGAAGAAATTTCAAATCTTTGTGAATTTTGTTACAAGATTAAAAAAATTTTGTAAGTATTACAAATCTTTATGAAATCATTGAAATATGTTGAAATCTGTTTAATTTGTTTTATCTCGAAAAATCGTTGCCGAATTTTTTCAATATTTGTATCAGAAAATATTGAAAATTTTTTTTGAAATCTTTTGAAGCTTTCTTAAACAATTGAAATTTTTTGAAATAATAAATATTCTTGAAGGAATCACTGAAATATTTTGAAATCTTTTTGATTTTCTCTATCTTTACAAATCTTTGTGAAATCTTTTAAATCTTAAAAAAAAAATTTTTATCGAAATCTTTGCAACCTATGCAATATTTGAAAATCTTCCAAACCATCGAAATCTTTTCAGACTTTACTAATATTTCTGAAATCTTTAAAAGCTTTATAAAATAATTGAAATGTTTCAAAATCTTTGTAATTTTTTCTAAACCTTGAAAATATTTTTAAATATTTTAAAACCTTTGAAACCTCTGGAATGTTTTTGAAAAATATTTATTTTCTTTCAATATTAAAATTTATTTGCCTGAATGAAGTCTTGATGGAATAATTGAATAAATATGCAATATTTGGGAATTGTTTGGAAATGTTTGAAGAATTTTGGAGAGGTTCAACATTTTTGAAATAATGAAAAACTCTATGATATCATTGAAACATTTCGAAATCCTTGCGATTTTTTCTATCTTGAAAAATCTTATGAACCTTTAAAATATTCGAAAAAAAATCATTATTAAAATATTTCAAATTTTTCAAATCTTTGTGAGGTCTGAGAAATCTTAAAAACTTTATTCTCTTCCAATGTTTGAAATTACCTGGTTGAATTAAGTCATTCTGATATGATTGAAGAAATTTGAAATCTTTGCAAATTGGTTGAAAGATTTAAAAATTTTTTAAGTATCTTATGTAATCTTTATGAAAGCATTGAAATATGTTGAAATCTTTTTAATTAGATTTATCTTGAAAAATCCGTGCCAAATTTTTGCAATATTTTTCTTTTTAATACTGGAATCTTTGAGATGTTTTAAACCTCTGCAAAAGCTTTCAAATATCTGAAAATCTTTGAAATCTCAAAAGCCACCGAAGTCTTTGAAAATTTTGAAAATAATAAAAACTCTTTATGAAATCATTGAAATATTTTGGAATCTTCGTGATTTTTTTTCTGCTATATCTTGTAAAATCTCAGTGAACTCTGTGTGATATTAAAAAAAAATCATTAATGAAATCCTTGAAATGTTTAAAAATCTTTGAAACCTCTGCGAAATGTTCGAATACTTCAAAATATTTGACAATTTATTTAATCTTGCAAACTATCGAAATCTTTAAAATCTCAAAATTATTTGTGAGATCTTTGAAGTTTTTATAAAATCATTGGAATATTTTGAAATCTTTGTGATTTTTTTTCTAAGTCGTGAAAAATCTTTGTGAAACCTTTGAAATATTTTAAAATCTTCAAAACTTTGAAATCTTTTGAAATCGCAGTAAGTCCACATAATACAATTAAATTTTCCACGAGATTTTCCACACATTTTTGATCTATTCAGGTAAAAAAAATTTTTGTTTACTGAATAATATTTATATTTCACAGAAAACGAAAACCTAATAGATCTGGTTGATGTGGCCGTTGCCGAGAGGTTACGTCATCCCGAAACAGAGACAGAGAGGAATAAAGAAGAAGAAATGATACAGCAAGTTGTAGATGGCTCTGCATCTAGTGAGCAGTATCACAACCACCACCAGCAGAACCAACAAGATGAAGAACAACAACAACAAGAACAACAACAACAACAAAAACCACTACAATTAGCGTATCTAAATGAACACCCGACAATTGAGGGTGTCGATTTACATCGCTACAAAATGATCAATAATCCTGGCCTTTATACAGTTGCGAAAGTGTGTTTAGAGTAATTTTGGGGGAAATTTGGACATCGGGAAAATTTAGTGAAATCCTATTATATAGTCATTAAAGTATGTGTACGTGTGTGTGTGTGTGTTCCTATGAAAAATAATTTTATTCAATTTCTTGTTTGTTTTTCATTACAGATAACGCAATAACAACAACAGCAACGACAGAAATATTCCAGGGGGTAGAAGTAGAGGTCGTCACCATGAACATATCTATCCCTAGAAACATCAACATTCTTCTCAATCAGTATTCATTTTTTTCAGGTTTCAAAAAAGAAATAACTCTGTTCAAACAAATAT